>CAUYSK010041504.1:0-30897 GCA_963575035.1 Avahi laniger | reverse complement strand
TTTTCCAGTTCTTTGAGTCGATTCATTAGATTGTATATTTGTGACCTTTTTGACTTTTGGATATAAGCATTTATGAAAATAAACTTTCCTCTCAGGATTGCTTTGGTTGTGTCCCACAGATTTTGATAACTTGTGTCACGTTTGTCATTTAGTTCAAAGAATCTTTTGATTTCCATCTTTATTTTCTCATTTATGAAGTGATCATTCAACAGAATGTTGTTTAATTTTCATGACTTTCTGTAGGGATGAGAGTTTCTGTTAGGGTTGATTTCCATTTTTATTCCACTGTGATCTGAGAAGATGCATGGTATAATTTCTATTTTTTTAAATTTTTTGAGACATGCTTTGTGTCCTAGAATATGGTCAATCTTAGAGAATGTCCCATGAGCAGATGAGAAGAATGTATATTCAGTGGTTTTTGGGTAGACGGTCCTGTAAATGTCAGTCAGCCCCATTTGTTCTAGAGTTCTGTTTAAGTCCTTTATTTCTTTGTTAATTTTCTGTTTGGAGGATCTGTCCCGTGCTGTCAGTGGGGTGTTGAAGTCTCCGACTATTATGGTGTTGACGTTTATCAATTTGTTTAGATCAAGTAGAGTTTGCTTTATGAATCTGGGTGCACTTAAGTTGGGTGCATTCATATTTAGAATTGTTATGTCTTCTTGTTGAACTGTACCCTTCACCATTATATAGTGACCCTCTTTGTCTTTCATTACTTGTGTTGATTTAAAAACTAAGTTATCTGAGATCAGAACTGCCACACCAGCCTTCCTTTGGTGTCCATTTGCTTAAAATATTGATTTCCACCGCTTTACCTTGAGTTTAAATGCATCCTTGCAGATTAGATGTGTTTCCTGAAGACAGCAGATACTTGGCTTGTATTTTTTTATCCATTCAGCCAGCCTATATCTCTTGAGAGGAGAGTTCAAGCCATTCACATTTATTGAGAGAACTGGTAAGTGGGGAAAATTACTGTTCATTCTGTTGGGTTGTATTTTGTTGCTTTGTTTTCTCTCTTGAGCCATTGTGGGATCTAGCTTTTAATCTTTAGCTTTTGAATGGTTTTACATTCGTGAGTGTTTATTGTGCTGATCCTTGTGTAGTTCTGTTTTGAGTACTTCTTGGAGGGCTGGTCTTGTCTTGGTGAATTCCCTCAGTCTTTGCTTATCTGAGAGTGTCTTTATTTCTTCTTCATATACAAACTTAGTTTTGCAGGGTACAAGATTCTAGGCAGGGCATTATTCTGTTTCAGAAGAGTGAGAATGGAGCCCCAGTCTCTTCGTACTTGTAAGGTTTCAGTTGAGAAGTCTGACATTATTCTGATGGGCTTTCCTTTGTATGTTACTTGTTTCTTTCACCTTACAGCTGGTAGAAGGGCCTCTTTAGTGGATATTTTGGTCAATTTGATGACCGCATGTCATGGTGTCTTCCTATTTGCATTGAATCTCCCAGGGATCTGTTGAACTTCTTGTACCTGAATATCTAGATTTTTAGCAAGGCCTGGGAAATTCTCCTCTATTACATCTTCAAATAGCTTATCCAGCCTTTACTTGTTTTCTTCTTCACCTTTGGGAATCCTCATTACCCTCAGGTTCGGTTTTTCACATAATCCCACATTTCTTGTAGGCTTATTTCTTTTCTCTTAATTTTCTGCTCTATTTCTATGACTGACTTATTTCATTGGAAGGAATTGTCTTCAATCTCTGAGATTCATTCTTCTGTTTGATCTACCCTGTTCTTGAGGCTTTCCACTGTGTTTTGTAGTTCCCTGAATAAGTCCTTCATTTCCAGGAGATCAGTTTGATTTTTCTTTAATATTTCAATTTCTTTAAGGAATTTTTCTTCTAAGTCCTGAATTTTTTTTGGTTTCTTTGTGTTGGTTATCCATTTTTTCTTGCATATCATTCAGTTTTCTTACAATCCATATTTGAAATTCTCCTTCTGTCATTTTAGTGTCATGAGTTTGGTTAATGTCCATTGCTGGGGAGCTGTTGTTCCTCTTTGGGGGTGTGCTTTCCATTTGCATCTTCATACTTCCAGAGTTCTTTCGCTGGTTCCTTCCCATCTGGATCAGTTATTCCTTCTTGCCTTTAGATTTTCGTTTGGATATGACACGCCCTGTTTAGTCTCTGAGAGTAGGTGGTACTCGTGGGTGAGATTCGACTACACCCTTTATGACAAATCCGTAGATATAGTAAAAGGGTGTGCAGAATGACCTCCCTATCAGTAGGTGGCAGTTACTAGGAGGAGTGAGCTGCAGTGCTGTTTTTGGGTCCTGTAACCAGCTCATATTCCTCTGGAGAGGCCCTCTTGTGTGTCGGGTGGTGGGTGGGGCCCTGGGACTTCCAGGTGTGTCCTTATTCTCCACCTCAGTGGGGGCAGGTCCGGGAGTGAGGTTGGGTAAGCCTGCCCTCAAGCTCCACAAATGCTGTTAGCAGGGGTCAAAGGTCTGTTCTTTGCTTCTGTGCAAAGCTGCTGGGACGGGCTGAGATAGCTCCACTCAGCTGAAAAGTCTGGGCTTGGGGGGTGAGGCTGTCCGAGACCCTCACTCTGGAACAGGTCTCGCTCCCCTCCAACCTCCCCCACTCCGTGGCCTCTCCCAGGCCTCTGCCAGCCCTCAGGCCAATGGATCTCCCCTGGCTGTGATGTGGGCCAGGAGGTTCCCCACTCAGGATCACAGCCTGAGCTGCGTGCACAGCCCTCTTTTGGGAGGAGGGTTGCCGCTCAGGCACACTGATCTGCCCCTGAAGGCACACACTCCTCAGTAGGCTCTTTCACAGATATCCCTTCTGTGCCCCAGGACAGTGCGATCATGACCTGGGTGTATGGGGTCTGGTCTGCAGGCCTGTCACCTGGGCCCTGGAGATCAATCCCTGACCCTGTCAGGGGGAGGGGTGCTGGTCTTGAATCACCTACAGGGTGCCCAAGCTGGATCGATTTTACTCCACCTGGGGATTTTCCCTGCTCTCCTGGAGTCCCCAGGCAAGCAGAACCTGGGAGGGCTGGCAGATAGGGAGCTAACAGTCTGAGTAGCCCTCAGTCTGTTGTAGGGCCCCAAAAGGAAAGGTCCAGTTCCTTGGGGATGCTCCCGTGTGATGGCTAAATTGTCTCTCTGGGCACCCACGGGTAGGGAAGGGGAAGGAGAGAATGGAACAATATGGCATCTTCCCATAGGCTCGGGTCTGAGCGTGGGGAGGTGCCCTGAGGGAGCAGGGAGTCTGGTGCTCTGCCCACAAGAGGCGACCACTCACTGGCAACAACCATCTTCTTCAAGGGTCTGTAAATGGTAAATACTTTCCGTATTGAGGTTGAAAAATATCCTTATTTAACTTTCATTCTCGAATGATAATTTAACAGCATAGAGAATTCTCTAGGTTTCAATCATTTTCCCTCAGCACTTTAAGAATAATGTTCACTTGCCATTTGGTCTCTTTTGTTGCTGATAAAAATTCTTTTGTAAGGCTAATTGGTGTGACTTTGTGGTGCTCTGTCATTTCTGGTTGCTTTTAAAGTTTTCTGTCTGTGTTGATTCAGGTCTTCTGCAAAGGACACGCCAAGACAAAACTATATACAAGCACTTCCTTGGGAGAAGTGCTTGGGAAGAGTAAAGGGGAAAGGGAAAAATAGACCCTTTCAGACCACAGGACAGGTCCAACACTGTGAAAGAAGAGGGGGAAGAAAGGAGTTTGGGGTAGGAAAAGGCTGAGCTCGTAGTGTGCCAGGCTCATGACGTCTCCTAAATTGAATTGCCTGTGAGAAGAGTTAGGCTTCGGGCAGGAAGGACTCAGCTGTGGTAACCACCATGCCAGCGTTGGGTGAGAGCCATTTGGGGAGGGAGTGGCCTCCATGTACACACTGCGCATCTTGTAGCAGGTCCTCTCTTAAGAGGATAGCTCAGGGCTGCCACACTGTCTTTCATGTTTTGCAGGTTCACTAAGGTATCTAGATTTACTTTTATTCTGCTTTATCTCTCGTATTTCTTCTCTCCTATGTTTCATATATTTCATCAAATCTGGTAAAACTTCAGCCATGCTTTCTTTGAAAATTGTATCTCCTACCTTTTCTCACTTTCTTGAACTTATGTAGTAGGTATATATGCTCAACACTCTTGTTCCATCATTAATTTTTAAAGCACTCCTTTATATTTTCCATATCTTTATTTCTCTTTACTTCACTGTGAAAATTGTCCTTAGATTTCTCTTCCAGTTCAGTAATCTTTTGAGCTATGTCTAAAATGCTTTTGACCCATATTTGAGTTTTCATCTTTAATTACCATGTGTCTCATTTCTAGAATATATATTTGCTCTTTATGAAGTCTACCCATTTCTATTTCAGTGTCCTGTTCTTTTGTGATAATTTTGATCTTTTTACTTATCTCCAAATAATTTATAGCCTGCTTGTTTTATGGATTCCTTCAAATTGTTCTGTTGACTTTGTGTTCTGATTGTCCTGTCTGTTGATTTCTTCTTAATCAGTTTGCTTCCTTTTTATTGTATTTTTTATTGTTTAGCTTATATTCAGCAGAAATTTGCTTTTTTTCAAACTTATGTGTTTTGTGATTGCTTTGAAATACTGTCCCAGAAATTTCGCCATTCCAGAACCAGTTTACACATTAATTTTTTACACTTTGGATTCCTGTACCATTCAGATGCCAGGCTCAAATCCGAGCTTTCAATTTCTCATGTGAGTTTTTTGTTTGTGTGTTTGTTTCGCCTCCTGGTATAACAGGAGGGGAAATTGGCTTGTTACTTCCCTAGAATGATGACCTTTTATTTCTCCTTTCCCTGAGACGCCACCCAGAGTCATGTTAATGCAAGATTCTAGGTTCTGGTTTTCTTCACTTTGGCTTCTGAATGGGTAATAAAACCCTAATCCTATACCCCTGATCTTAGAAGTCATTAACATCTTTCTTAACTTTGGTTCCCGTAGAGATAGGTCCTGAGACAAGGACTTATGGGCATATACACTCTTTGGGAGGTACCCAGAACTCTAGTAAGACAGAGGGCAAAGGAAGGGCAGTGAGGCAAAGAAAGTGTGTTTTTAAGCCTGATACCTCAGTGAATAATCAAAGTGGGAAAGTGGAAAATGGGAAAGTGCCAAACATGAGCTTCAGAATAACCTGCCCCAAGCATTGGGAGAGCTGGTATATTTCTGTACCATATCCAAGGAATCATTGGTTGAAGATTACTAGGGTGGAGGAAGGAGGAGAAATTATTCTCTGACATTTCCAACATGCCATATGCAATTAAAGCAGCCTTCTAGAGCTCTGGGGAAAGAAAGCCCTAAGTTACAGTGAAGCAGACCCTGGCAGATGGAAGTCAACAGGAGCTCCCCAAAAGACTCCAGGGGTATGGACAGAGAGCTCTCAGCATCTACTGCAATAGCCTGTTACTTGCCATAGTTCTCTCATGACCATAACACTTAGATTTAAGTTTCCTCTTTGCTATGGTTCTTAGGAATATTTTTTCTTTGTTTTATGTTTAACAAGTTATTTACATTTTTTGTTACATATTTTATCAGTTCTTTTTTAAAAAATATGTTTATAGTTGGAAAGAGGTCCTAGATCAGTCCTCTTATTGCCGAAACTAAACTTCCAAGATATTTTCATGTACGCTTTAATTTTATAAATAAGATCATGCTAAATATGCCATCACATCTTGTCTTTATATTCAAAATAACTTTCACATTTTTTCCATAACGATAAATGTAGGTTCTACTTAATTTCTTAAAGTGTATTTTTTCAAATTTATGTAGATATTTATTTATAGAACATCACTATTACAAAGAATGCAATAAACATCATTTCACCTATATTCTTGCATACTTACGGTAGTATGTCTGTGGTATAGATTCCTAGTACTAGAATATATGAGTCAAAACTTTTAACACACTTAAAATTTAAAAGATATTTACCAAATCTATCTAAATTGTTTTTATCATTTTTTATTCTCACAGCATAAAAGGGTTTCTTTTTCACTATTTTCACTAGAAATCTATAAAATCCATTATTCGATTCTTCGATGATGTGATGAATGAAAAGTGATAGATCACTTAATTTTTTTATTTTAATTATTAGTAAAGACAAATCATTTTATATGTTTTGGGTCATTAGTATGCACTTGTATGGTTTTTGTTCATATTTTTATTGGCCTGCTCATTTTTTTATTGAATTCATAAGAACTTTTTTATATTATGAACAGTAGCCTTTTGTCATATACTTCAAGTGTATTTTTTGAAATTTATATTTCATCTTTTGAATTTGTTTATTGTGTTTCATTGCCCAAGTAAAATTCTATGTAATCAATTTCATCCATTTTTGATTTTGTGGTTTCTCATTTTCACATTGTGCATTTTAAAAGCCTTCTAGAATTATTAATTATAAAAGGAATTTATGCAGTTATTGAATGCTTATTATGAATTGGATATACCGTGGCATGAGTGGAAAGGGAAAAAGCTGAATAAGAAGCCTTTGATTGCTTCAAAGAGTATCATATTAAATATAAAATATTTTGTTCTGTAGAAGGAATGAAGTAAATAGACCTTTACCCTTCTACAAACAAATAAGGGAACAGATAACAATTCTCCAAAATTGTGTATTTTTTTGAAAGAAAAACTCAAACCAGTCAAAATATCAACAAGTATGGTAAATAATAATATTTAGAACTGATCAGCAAGAAAGCCAGGCCTAGAACTCAAGGTCTGTTTATACACTGATACTGTGAGACCATCAAAAACACTGCCACTTCCTTATTAGCTGAGGCGAGTTCAGCAGGACTTACAAAAAGAGGGATTTTTTTCTTTAAAATGTACTTTTTAAAAAATATTTAACCAGTACTCATCTCAGTAGCATTTTTAGACACCAACTATAATGACCAGATTTTGCTAAATGTTGATGCAAGAGGAATACTATTTAAGACATACTCCCTGTCCTTGGGGAAAGATGGTTAGAGACAAAATATACATAAGTGAAACAACAAAAGAATAACTTGAAGACAAAATAGTGTAGCATAGACCCTGTGTATATATATGTATTGACAGAGCTTAGGAAAAGTGTGCTCAGTGTCCCCATGGTGATCAACAAGTATACATACCAATTCAACGTAGAGATTCCTTAAGTTGCAATCTTACAGATCATACTGACGTTTGCTAACATTAAGAATTTTTGGATATTGGGAAAGATATAAATATAAATACAATTATATGTATATAATTATACAAAAATATAAATATCTACCAAAAAATTAAACAAGTAAGGACAACCTAAAATCTTGATCTTTTCCGTGTTAATGTAGTAAAGCAGAGCAGTGAGCAAGCCATGGAGGCAGATGCTCTAGAAAGATTGCTATTCTTTGTTTTCATATATGTAGTAAAACATCACCCCACAAACCACATCCTGACATTCCTGACATTCACCCCTCCTATATGTGCCCAGTCCAACCTTCTTTGGCTCGAGTTGCCTGACAGCAAAACTGGATTCAGAGGGAAGATCAAAGGAAGGGAGCAGTGGACTCTAGATAATCCACTACGTAGAAAATCTACTCCGGGAAGTCTCTGCTCTGGGCCATGTACTTTGGAAACTGGAATGTTGGTGTATGACTTAAGGCCTCATGAGTTAACCCATCCAACAAACACTTGCTGAGTACTGTGAGCCAAGCACCATCTGTTTCGATGGATGGAATCAAGAGGCACTTTTTAACCAGTTAGGGAAGGGAAATCTCAGGCAAGAATATGAGAATTTGGAATGGTAAATTGGATGTGTAGAGCTAAGGAAAACATCGCAGATATTATCTGAAGACTGGAAGGAGGCTTCAGATTAGCAGTAGAAAAACTGAAAGTAAAATAGGATTGAAAGCAATGCTTGGAAACACCATCCTAAATATGAAGAAGTAAATTTGTCTTTCTTTCCTGTCCTGGGATGTAAGCAAAAGAGAATGTGGAGCTGATCATCCATTGAATCCTGAAGTTGAAGGAGGCATAGAAAGTTAAAGCCAAGATTTCTATGGAAAGAAAACCTTCAGCAAAGGGGACTGAATGATTTCTAGTGTGGGCTTGTAAGAAGAGGCAGTTGCATTCGTGGGGTGAAGCAAGGAGGAAGAGGGCAGTTGTCTGGATGCTTTCTTTGCAATCAAGATAATACTAGAGCTCAGTAAGTGAATAAACAAAATTACAAGTTTGCTAATAGTTCCAATCCCAGAGATACTGAAGAGGAAATATTTTTTCTTTTCTTTTTCAGGCAAAAGTCATCTCAGGGTAAATCTCAGACCAGGTTTGATGTTTGCACATACCCCTCAGTTAGTGTATAGGGAGGGTATGCATCATTTGCTTTTATTGCATTTTAGTCTTAAAACATGGAAGTGTCCTATATGCTCTTGTATCAGACTATAGGGACATATCTGTGAGAGAGTCTGTGTCAGAAACACAATATTGTATAAAAGAAATAGTGAGGTCAGTGCTGGGGTCTGCATGTTAATAGCCAGATCCTGCAATATGTTTTTAGTAACAAATACCTACTGCAATGAACTGTTAACCTAGAGCAGCCATTGGCCTGAAGACTTAAAAGGATATAAGCTAATAAAGCCCAGCCAAAGTTTACTATAAATAAGACAATCTATACAAATGCCAGAATTAAATCCATTTGTAAGTCACGATCATCTCTCTAGATTTTTTCTACTTTTTCTCTACATTACATTAGATTTTATTTTAGAGGAACTCAAAATACTCTAGAAGAAAGCAGTTGAGATCATTGCATGTGTAACTGAAATAATTGTACAGTTCTATTTATTACACATTGTTAAAAAAAAAGATTTGAAAATATGTTGAAAATGAACTTGAGAAAGACCTGTCGTCCTCAGTCTCTCTTATCCTCCCACATGCTTTTAATTTGTGGACTAGGTTTAGGTGTACTCTTTTTTATACAGATAAAAATCTTTTGCTATGTTTTTCGTAATAAACTTTGTCACCATTCTTCAAGTCAAATTTAAATTTGCAAGAAGTGATTAGATTTGGGATGAGAAGTAAGGCCAGTGGAAGCAGCTGGCCTGATTTGTCTAGGGGAATCACTGCAAGCCTGCTATGTATAAAATTTGTGGCTAATTCTCCTATTGGATATCCACAGCACACCAAGTTCTTGTTTATTAGCATGCGGTGTAGCCACCTGGGAACAAAGACTTTGGTTCAATTATCTCTTGCTTCCCTGAGCTCCTCCTAGCACTGACTATAATATTCTATAAACCTCATGTAAAAAAAAAAAAAAGCCTTCAACTAAGTAAAGATTATTTTCAACTTTCTTTTCCTCTGTATTTTTCCTACTTCCTGTCTCCCCATTTTTCCCCTCGATATCTAAATCGTATTCCACACTGTTTCTTTCAGTACGAACATTCTCAATTTCTCCCCTTCCATTCATCAATCTTTCTGCCACCTTTCCCTTAAGTATTTCCTCAATTTAAACCTTATTCAATAAATAAATACACTTCACAGAGTGAACAGATGGATTACAGGGCTTTTTCTCTTGAGATTTCCATCTATTGCAATTTCCACTTCCCAAAGAAAATCATGGTGATGATAGAAGGTCTATGCAGTTTTTTAATACAGTTTTTGCACTGTGTGCACTATGCAACTTCCAAAGGTAGGCTCTTTACCATGCTTGATTTGTAATTCCTATTTTGTTAACTAGATACATTCTATAGTGAGAATGACCGATTTTTAACTTCTCCTGTTTGAACACTTTCAATGACCAATGGAGACCCGAATATTTCACTAGATAGTCAATAGTTTGCTGTTAACCATCATTATAAAGTTTTCCATTGCATAGAGCTGAACTTCACGTCTATCTTCCACCGTTAGTGTAATAGAGAACAAACATCATCTCTTTTTCATAAGGCAGACATTCAAACAGCAAAACACAAACTCCCTCTTCCTCAGATTAAGTATCAATTACTCCAGGCATTCCTCAGATGTCAGTGCGTCCAGGTACCTCATGTTCATGGTTTCCTTACTGATACACTTCAATTAGTAAAGTTTCCTCTTTAAATCTGGTTATTCTTGAGGAATGGATTGACCATACACAATTTATGACCACTACTAAAATATTAATATGTATCTTATATATGGGAAATCCCTCTCAAAAGGCCTATGAAATGCATGGCCCAAGAACATGGGTCACCACCAGGTAAAAAGGCTGCTGCCTCTACTGGACACACACTAGGCATCCTAACATCTGTGCTGAAGGCAATGACACTCAGCCCTAGGGGGGAGTCCTTGAAGCCTGCCGAACTCACATCTGCTTTTGTTGTCTACTGCTCAAGTAATAATAATACAGCAAAGTTAAGTAAGAGAGACTGTTTCTCGATGTCTGCTATTTATTAGCAAGCTATATTAATTCTCCCACCCCATCAAGTCCTAGGAAAATACAATAAGTTCCTCTGAAAAGTGATTTCTAATTGTGTCTGCAAAATCTGATGTTTATTGTTTGAGATATGAGTCTGCAATAGGAAATGCTTTAGTCAACAAGACAATTACAGTAAAGAAGTTTTGTCAATGAGATCAATAGGAAATCTGCTTTAGGCAAAGAACTTTCATCAAGTGCTCACATGTGCCTCTCACTGAGCTGGGCTGTGTCCTCTGTCTTTCATCTGGACCAGGGGTGGGGAACTTTTCATACTGGAAGGCTGCATTAATTTAGCTGTGATCAAATAAGGGTGCATTCAAGAAACTTCGATTAGATATACTTAAAAATATACATGATTTTATAAAAATCTAACTACTATGTAATTAATAATTTCAAAAATGAAAACTGTTCATTTTAAAGTTAACTAACCTTTTAAGACTTTGTTGTGTCTTATTTTTGTTGGAAAGCATTTGAATATTTGGTTGCAGAATTGAAGTCCACAGTTTCAGTTGATCCTCTAGATGGGTATCAGTCATTTGTGACCTTAAGGGCATCTTAATTTGGGTTGGTAGGAGAATGTAGATTTGCAGCAATAGTGGTTGAAAAGCAAGAAAGTATTTTTGGGGCATGTTGCTGAAAGCATAGATATTCTACTGCATTTTTTCATATTTCAATTGGATCTTTCTTAGCATCAAACAATGACTTTAAAATGTCATCTACTGAGAGCTCAGTCAATTCGACCTGTAGTTCTTTAGGTACCTTGGTGGTATCAACCAGGTGAGGCTGAAATGCTAATTTGAGTGTGACATCCTGATTCTCAAAGTCAGTGAACTTTTCATTGTATTCTCCAATTAACAGGTCTATAATAGCTGCATATTCTTCAAATGATTTGCATATATCATCCTGTTCATCAGTGATCTTTGCTAACTGGGAAAAATGTTCATCTGAAATTTTCTTTTAAAGAAGAAGTGTTTTGAAAAAAAAAAGCTTTTTTCAAAATTCTTGAATTTTTTGCCACATATCTTATACAGATTTAGTTTTATCTTTTGACATGCATGATATCACACAGAAATGCTACATTCCTATAGGAATCTTCTTTGAATAATTGACATTGTTGATTCTGTTCTTCATAAAATTTAACTATCTGTTCTCTCAGAAATAAAATTTTGGCTAACACCTGTCCCTGTGATAGCCAAACTACTTTAGAGTAACAGCCAACACACTTTAGAATGATATGACAAATCCACAGTGAATATCTCATCCTTCAACTTTAACATGTTACAAAACTGATGATGGCATGTTGCATTTGCATGAATATAGTTAACAATACTTACAACTTTTTGCTAAGTGTCACTTAAAATAGTAGTTTTAGCACAGAGATTCTGCTGATGCAAGATACAATGAACAAAAATGAGAACATCTGGATCTATTAATACTTTATTTGTGCAATAAACCCTTCATGTTTTCCTGTCATGGAAGGTGCACCATCTGTACATACACTCACTAAATTTTCCAAATTCAGTCCAACTTGACAATATTTATCTCAAAAGAGTTACTTTCAAAGAGTTGTTGAAGATATCTGTTTCCTGTGTTCTGTTTGCAAGGGTGCCCAAAGAGAGTAACTCTTTGTAGCAACGAAAATGTATTATGACCTGAATGAAGTGTAAAACCTAAGCCGAGTCAGTAGTATAACTTGATTCATTCAAAGAAATTGAATAATATTTTTTTTGAAGTATTGCATGAAGTTAAGTTGAAGGCTAATTCATGCTGCTGATCAATTATGGTTCTCTTTGAAAAAGGCAGTTGTTTCTACTTTGAAAGTTTATCGGCATCTAAGCATCCTACAGCCTCAGCAATGCATTCTTTCATAATTTCTACATCGCTGAATTGCTTCGCTTTTTTCCCCGGGTATATAAGCTACTTTATAAGTTGCATCAGTGGCATTATTTCCAGATCTTATTGCTGCTTGAAAGAATTGTCTTTGCTTTTGCTTTTCATCTTTTAATTTCTGCAATACAAACTTTCGTGCCTTTCCCTCTAATTTAAAATACTTGTGGGCATTATGAATGTTTTAATACTGATGAGCATTGAATTTCTTTAATGTTGATATTGCAGTATCACAAAGCAAGCAAATCATCTTATCTTTGGGAGAAACAAGATAATATTGCAATTCCCAATCCTTATTAAAAAAATCTTTTTTCTTCCTTCAGTGTTCTCTTGGTCTTCTTTGACCTGATGGGCTGTTAAGCAGACAGAATTAAAAAGTATTGTTGAGCTATGCAACTGTTCACAAGTTCCAATTCAAACAGAAACACAGTGCACCATTGTCGAAAGCTGATAACATACTGGCGTACTTGACCCCCATAAATTCTCGCCAACCAGCCTCGTGCACTAGTGGTGCCAGTCGGCGAGGGGGGTGTTTAGAACTAAATCATGAGCATAGCAGCCATCGGTTTAGCCCTTATGGCTTACTAATGTTCTGATTGTGCTTGCCAATCTGGGAGGATTATTTGTTGAAACTTATTTTATTCTTTGGTATTTTAAGTACATTCATTTTAAAAATAAAATAAAAATATAAAACAACAAAAGTATATTAATAAAAATGAAAGGATTTGTTCTGTAAAATTTGGACTCAATCAGAAGGCTGCACTTAAGGACCTAGACGGCTACCTGTAGCCTTACTGCTGCAGGTTCCCCACCCTTGGTCTAGACTCTTTCTGGGCTTTCAATATGAATCAAAATAAACAAAGAAAGGCCACATAGTGCCAGATCACCAATGTCCTTCACTGAGATCCAGAGCATTTGTTTCAGGGCCTCCCTCACAGTACTGAGGCCCCTTCCTTCTGGGGTCCGTCACTCCGATATACTCAAATCACTAATGAGGGGAGCTGGTTTCTCATCGGGTTCTTCCCAGCCTCACTGGGTTGAATGGATGTGACTAAACCCGCATAGTTGATGTCTCCATTGGCAAAGTCATCTGGATTTTAGCTTTGTTTTATACTTGACGGGAAGAACTCATTTAATATACCAAATATTGCTTTATTTTATAAATGTTTTATGTAAAATAATTTCTGAATCTTGGTATACATAAATAAATTCTTGCCATTTTGGATTTTAGCAGCTCACATCCAACACATTAATATAGTTTGATTGCCAATACTGTCTACATGGAATAAATAAATATACCCCTATATATTTTGAGGGTTCACATTAGCCTCACATTTTGCTTAGATAATAGGTGAAATTATAATAAATATTCCAAATTCACTAAAGAAATCAGATTCTACTAGCAACCAGTTAGTATACATGACTTTTCATAATTTTCTGAATTTTCCTGATTCTATATCACAGAAATGCTCCCAGGTTCCCTGGGCCCTCTGTACTCAAATTGGACCCTTCCTGTCCTTAACCAGGGCTTTTGGATTTTGTGTTCCCAAAATCTGTATCCTGGTCCCAGTATTTTCTTAAGGTCATTAGCATACTATCCACCAAATCTAGGGACCCTTGCTGGGTTTCATTCTCTATTAACTGTGGCATTTAATACTGCAGACAGCCAACACTATCTCTAGAACTCTTTCTCCTCTTGTTCTTGGGGACATTCTATATTTCTAATTTTATTGATAAGTCAATAGATATTTACTGAACACTGAGAGTCTATCATGTATGTCTTTCTTATTATCTCCTTCCATTGCTCTTTCCGTGATCCTTAAACACAAACCTAGTCTTTGTCCTTCACTGTCTACTCTTAGCTATCTACCTAAGAGTCAAATTAGTAAAATTATAGGAATGTTGAGTGAGAAGGGACTATAGTGACCAGTTAACCCAATTAGCACTCTATGGATGAGGATTTACACCCGATAAATTAAGTGTCTCCCCTAAAATCTCACAGCTCATCAGTCATCAGTGGCAGAGCCCACACCAACTCATGTGAAAGCCAGAGGGATTTCCATGCTGTCTCTTAACTAATGCAGAACCTGATTCCAGATCTTCTGAAGCCCAGATCCACTCTCCTGATTTTCTAATTCTGTCATCATATTCCTGTTCTTCTCTGTTGCAGAGTCTAGATTTTAGTTATATTTGATATCTCACAATTTCTCACTTCCCCCACCCCTAGGGCCAAATATACATGATGTTCCCCAAAACCTTTCATTATGATGCCTTGAAAATTTGGGGTTTTTTCACTCAGAGCCACCACCATAGTCCAGAGCTGCATCCCCATGAACCTGTGTAATGGTCAACGCGTTCGCTATGGTCTCCCATGCGTCGTCAGCCATTCCACACTCAAATATCAGAAATATCACTTTTCCCATGTCAACCTGTCAGTAAAGCAGTGCTTATCTCCATTTATGAACAGTTCTCTTTAAATATTCATAAATGTTCATAAAAATAAAAATAGCTCTTTGGAGAGGCAACATCTGTGACAAGTGGAAAATATAGACATCCTGCTATTAAGTGTAAAGGACCCATTCCAAGAAATTAAGCTTTGAAGAGAGGTAAAAAAAAATAAATAAATAAAGAGGTTACTGAAAAGAACTAGCATACTGCAGCAAAGACTTCTTGGAAAGAGAACAAGATAGAAATTTAATAATCTTACGTGCTGACTAGAAGAAAGAACCTATGTTTTTTCCACATTGTGACACCAGACAATAGGCTGACAGAAAACTTGTGGGATAGAAAAGCAAAGCTGAATCAAATCAATTGTTGGTCATAACTGTTATGACACAATGCTCTGGTGGACCTCTATTAATTCACAGGTATACAGCCACATTTTGTTAATGTGTGAAAACTTAGTCTATAATGGAGGGTCCTCATCCTACGGAGATTTCCCTGAGCTTTCAGCAAGTCACACAACTTGACTCAATTTAGTTTACTGCTAGTTTCCTGCCTAACTTAACAGCCAGCCCTGCCATATTCTGTGAAACATGCAGAGGCTTTGCTTGAATCAGGACTGTCAACAGCTGTAGTCAGATGGCAATTGACTAAAAAGTGAGAAAGTGAAAAATACTAAGATAATGGTGAGTGCTTTTAAGGACATTGTTAGGCATCCTTATGTTGTAGTTGTAAAAAAACTTTTCCTGAGTGTAAGGTTTTGCATCAATAATACCTTTAGGAACCCAAGGACATCTGCAAGACGGTAACAGAATTTTAAAGCAATATTTCCTTCCTTTGTTTTGTTTCCCCTTCTTTTCTACCTTCTTTCTCTTGACAAATATTAGGTTATTAAATCTGAAATGTCCGATTTCAAATCAAAAGTGCAGTTTGTTATGTCTCAAACAAGAAACAGTACAATTAATCAAAGTATGCGCTTAAGCTATCGAGGCAGTTGTGCCATTTTAATGGTAGCTTGTTTATGCCTGCAGCAAAGAAGCCTGGAAAGTGAGTACAATGAAATCACAAAAGGTGTTTTCCACAGCTTATTGAGAATTAAATATTTTTCCTTGCAAGAAGAGGTCCAAAGCCTGGAAGAAGTGGTAGTCAGTTAGTGCAAGGTCTGGTGAACATGGTAGATGACAGAGAGTTTCCAACTCCAGCTTCTATAGTTTGAGCAGAGTTGTTTGTGCAACAGTGTTGTCTTGCAAAAGGATTGGCCTGTCTCTATTGACCAATCTCAGCTGCTTAATCACAGGCATCCTCATCATTTCATCCAACTGGTTGCAGTAGACATCTGCTGTAATCAATTTACCAGATTTCATGAAGATATAGTGGATAATACCAGTGCTGGATCACCAAACAGACACCATTAGCTTTTTTTGATGAACATTTGGTTTTGGACTGTGTTTCAGCACTTCATCTTTATCCAACCATTGTGCGAAATGCTTGCAATTGTCAAAAAGAATCCATTTTTCATCACATGTAACAATACAGTGTAGAAATGGTCAGCCTTTATATTGTGACAGAAAAGAAAGGCAAGTTTCAAGACAATTTCTCTTCTGACGCTCATTTAATTCATGTGGAACCCATCTATTCAGCTTCTTTACCTTGCAGATTTGTTTCAAATGGTCCAATATTGTTGGAATAATAATGTCAAACCTTGCTGCTAATTCACATGTAGGTTGAGATGGATTTGTTTCCACTACAGGATTCAGCTCATCATTATCCACCTTGGTCTCACCCACTTGGCTCATTTTCAAGATTAAAATCATCAGAATAGAACTTCTCAAACCATCGACATACTGTGCATTCATTAGCCACATCCTTCCCAAACACTTCATTAATACTTCTAGCTGTCTGCACTGCATTGGTTCCATGATGGAACTCATATCAAAAATAATATGAATTTTTGACTTATCCATGCTTTCACAAAAATTGCTCTAAAAAAAAACTTTGAAAGATAATCACAAGCTAAAACATGCATTTGAAAGAATGAAGATGTACCTTCACAATAAAAACAAAAGTGTCAATGTAAAATGTCATAAATATCAACTGTCAAACTTAGTACTTAGTACTTAAGGATATTGGACATTTCATACTTAATAACCTAATATTTGAAGAGCATTTATTCCATGCAAGGCCCTCTACTAAGGGCTGCAGATATCACAATAAATCTTGCTTTTGAATTCTTTATAATTTCTCTGTGAATTAATTGTATTGTCTTAAAAGAATTCTTCCCTAACCTGGGATCCCGTGAGAAAAAGTAAGAAACATGAAACGATCTGCTTAGATCAAAAAAGAAAATGTATCAGTTACATTAATAATGATGGCTAACACAATATTGATAAGGAAAAAATACTAAATATACACTTAAGTGTTGGTATTTATTTAGATGTTGTGTACGGTATTTTACTTTCAAAATTATTAAGCAAAAACTTGTACTTATAATTAGCTAGTATTTATAGAGAATATTTTAATTAGGGGCTTTATTTTACTGAAAAGGCTTAGTTTGCTATGCTAATCTACATCCTTTCAATTTCTACATTTGGGAAAAGTTTAGTTAGTTGATCTAAATAGGCATAATTTATGGCAATTACCTTAGTGTTGTCAAATCTAAACTTTTAAACTAAAAAAAGGGAAAAGAGAACAAAACAAAAAACTCATATCCCTTTCTGTATGGATTCTCATTGTTTCTATCACCAAATTCAATCTTTTGGTCTGATATTTAGACTCCTCTATACTCTGGTCATGACCTACCTTTTGACAATTTATTTCTCACTATTCCCCAGCTCTTTCTTTTACTGTACATACTATTTCCCTGGATATATCTTTGTGTTGACAAATATCATTTTTCCTCCTGGACTGTCATCTCTGAATTCTCTCCATCTATATAGTACTATTGACATTTACTGAATTCTTACTATATGTTAGCTGCTGCTTTGAGAGCTTTTTACCTACATTGTCCCATGTCCTTGTTATGGTAGCCTTATGACCCCAGTGAACCTTATTGTAAAGAATTTTAAAAACTGAGGCTTAGAGAGACTAAGTAACTTCTTTACAAAAAGAGGACTACTTAGTAAAAAAGAAGACTAAGTGACTTGCTCAAAGTCACACAGTTAGTAAAGGACCTTTGTGAATTCAGATAAATTAGCTAACATCTCTGAGCTCCAATAAAGCTGAGATATCTATATATACACATATATATATAAATACACACATCATATATATATGTATATATAAAACCTTAGAATAGGTTCTCATTATTTTATATATGCTTATTATAGGTATAAAAGAAATGTCACTGTATCCTGGATTATTTAAAAACACAGATCAAAGAAGAACAACTAATGTCAACATTAAGTATAGTAGTTTTGCTTTTCGGTGTGTATAACTATTTTTTCCAACTATGTAATTCTCGGTACCCGGAAGATAAATGTGATTAATGTGATCTACCCAAAAGTATATACTCTCAAGGAATACAAGCATAAATACCATAAAGATATTTAAAATTGTATGATTTCTGAAAGTTAGAAGTGAATTTTAATAATCTAATCCAGATGATTTTCCCAATTATTCATCTCTAACTTTAGTTTTGAACAAAACTTTGGTTCTAGAGTTCACCTAAGAATACAAATAAAATCATTTTGCTAAACAGTTTGATCTTCCAGGGTTCATATTCAATTTGTAAATTCTCAAGGACTTCTTTAAGTTCTCTTCAAGAAACTGGTTCATAAGGAATCCTGAGATTCGAATAATATCATCCACCAACAGACCCCCAGGCCCATATCAGAGTGTAGGTCTAACCTGATTCAGGCCCTTGCTGAGCCACTGTAGCCCTGACTTGGGTGGACCCTAATTCTAGGTCTACCCTGTACAGCTTTCTCCAGCTGGACAATAATGCTGCCTTTTCATACCCATCTCAGTGTGTGGATTGAACAGGGACATGAGGGTACCAGTTATTCAACGTATATAATTCTTTTCTACTTTGTATTGTGTATGATTCAAATAGTTTACAAACTTGTTCTAATAAAAGAATGATATTCTTAAAAATGAAGTTCCATTATCAGAGATTTTGGAAGAAATATAACATTGGGATGTGATGGGCAAGTCAAGAATTTCCTTAGAAAACCTTTCTTTACTCTCTTGATTTTTTTAACACAGGAAGTTTATCAGACAGGTTCTAGGCATTTCCTATGTCACTTAGAGCAACAGATCTTTTGTGCATTGAAACAGGTCAAAGTAGCAGATCAGAGCCCTGCTATTGATTTGTTTCATTCTAGTGAATGTAAATGATTCAAGTTTGGCAGCACTTGTCCTGCTAGAGATAAAACGGAACGAATATGTGCACGGCTTCAAAGGTGCAACTTAACTCCTTCAGTAACCCAGCATGACAATCAATATAACTGGCATTCTTAAGTATATATCATAAACTCTCCAAGGAGTCAGTTCCATCTTCCCTGAGATCATTATATATTTACAAAAATGAGTAGAAGAAGGAGAACATGGTGAGGATCAAAAGAAGCAGCAACTATAAATTCACCTGTTTTGTTGATGGGAGACAAGTTACACTAAGTTCAGGAAAACAAAGAAGATACTTTTTGAGATCCATGGAGGAAAACGCAGAAACTGCTAATGGGAAAATGACCCTGGTCAACTTAGCGTCATGATATTATGGTTGTTTCTGCTCCACTCAGGCTTCTCTACCCAAGAGCAATCCCTTCTTCAAGAAACTACTTAAAGTTGAAATGTTTATTCATGTATTATTTTCAAAAAATCAATAGTATAAAAAAAAGGTATATTTTCTTTTCCTGTAACCATAAGTCATATGCCAAAAAAGCTCTTGTTTTGCTCCTTAGGATTAAGAGGGTTTGTGCGGCAAATGGGTTTGGATATATATCTTCATGGAGCACAATGTGTCTTGGATTTAACGGGACACATTCCACAGGTGAGGCTGCATTTATAGGTGCAATAATAGATTTATCTCTCAGTACAAGCCAAAGAGCAGAGACATTCCTTAATCTTTCTGACAAGACCTTAACTTTAATATTGTGCTATGTTTGGAAGACTATATTTCAAAGCAGAAGCAATACATTTAATTTCAAGATGAGAACTCAAAGAATAATAAAAATGGTGAAGAGAATCTGAAACAGTGAGACTCATTAAAATGAAATCTTTGTGGCTATGACCGTGTACAAAACCATGGGTCATTGGGGCCAAACAGAAAATGCATATGCCAGACATCGAAATGGCATAGTTTTACCTCTTTCTACCATGTGTTAAGAATCCCATCCATGTGTCTCATTGATAATGCTGGGGAAAGCAAGGCAACTTTGGGGAGCATTAACAAAATTGTGGATGCATTATAATGATGTCACAGCAAAACTGAGGCTAGAGGTTCAAATGGCCTCTAGACTAGGAGTTCTTAACCAGTGATCCACCCCAGACCCATTGAGAGAGAGCTTTTCGGAATGTGCATTTTGGGGCTTCCCTACCATTTTCACTTAGGTGCAGAGTGATACCCAGGCATATGAATTTTAAAAGTCTTCCAAATGAGTGTGATGACAATCTTGCTTAAGAAGAGAAATCATGTTCTACTTCATAATTATATATCCGCCACCTTCCTACTACATTGCAAACTCCTTTGAAAGGAATCTGTCATATTTCCCTTGTGTCTTTTGCTATGCTTAGCACAGCTAGACTGTAAGCTCCAGGAGGGAAGAGGGTGTGCTAGTTTTGCTTATTATGGTATTAATAATTACTCCTGCCCACCCCTCCCACTCCATCCTGAAGCTAGAAGAGCACATGGTCTATGGTTAGTGCCCAAGAAATTGAATTAAAAAATTATTAACAGAAATTCAATTATATACATATGGATTTGAATTGATTTTTTCTTTTTTTCTGTTGTTATTATTGTTTATTATATAACTAGTGAGTTCTCAAATGTTTGTTGATTGAACACACTAAGTTTTGAAGGTTAAACTTGATTCATTTTAAGGGGCTTTTGAGTGGTATTTGTAGAAATAATTTCATTACTTTATATTTCTGTCCTTCATTTTGGGCTTTTGTAAAATATATCTTTGGTTTATACAGGATTTGATGAGAACAGCTCAATTGTAATTGCTTCTTTCAGAAAACTGGGAATCAAATAACTAATCCAAAGTAACAAAACAAGTGGATACAGTTGACACTATGACTTCAAGTACCTACCCAAACGGCATTGTTAGTGGATCTTGACTCACAGTACTAGCATAACTCATTATTTTTATAGCTCATGTATTCAAAAGTTATTTGAACCATATGACCATATGATTTTTAAGATCCTACAAGCCCAATTCTATTATGAAGAGACATATATTTTCTAGTGAAGTACATGGAAAGAAATAGAGCAGTTCTAGTCATTAAATAATTACTGAAATCAATACTGGCATAGTATCAGTTATCATGCATGGCATCAGGTATCAGGAATATATTATAATAGCCCACTTCTGTGATATTGTAATACCATTCACTGATAACTGGAAATAACCAAGAATGCTAAAATTGATTGGCATCAAATGTATCTGTTACTTATCATAGGCCACCATCCAAGCTCATATATAGATATGATTTGAAATGTTCACCTAACCATCTTCACATGACTTGTAATAAGCCAAAAATTTCTCAACATCTTTATTAAAGATGCCTGTGCTTTAAATATACAAGTATATTTGTAATGGACCATGCTGAAGATGTATAAATGGGATGTGTGCTTTGTTTCCATCTTCATTATTGAACTTATGATGCGTGAAGTCTTGCTTATTTCTCTTCTACCTATGATCCCTCCTCTTTTTCAATCCACGTGACATCGATTTTATAGCTCCTTTATGCACTTACCTTGTTCTGTCTTCTTTTAGATTTCTACCAAATTGTACATACCTGTAGGGATAGGAGCCTTTCTTAATCAGCCTGTGTCTCCCGCTGTGACAAGCACATAGCAGGGACCCAATTACAGACTCTTTGAATTGATAATCTGTTATCCAGAAATTAATAAGGACAGCATCTTCTTAATCCCAATGATAATTACACCATTGTCACTGAAGTAAAAAGAGAACATTTAACTTCCAATTTTGGACTTTTTAAAAAGTAGATTATTATAAGGCAATTTAAAGTAGATCTTTTAAGCTGTCACCAAAGGCATTTATTCTGGTTAAAAATTTGATCCATTTATATATTCATGCATAATTTATATCCCACCCACTTCCAAAAATTAATTGAAGGGGCCATTAAGGTGATGCCAATTATGGAAACTGCTAAAACACCGGTAACAAAATCAATCATAAAAAGTTTTATTCCCAAACTCATCTTGGTATTTTAAAATGTTTATAGGTTAAAACAGTAACTATATCTATATGCATTATCTCCACACCAAATAGAGTTTGGGGAGGTTTACTTATTAAATATTTTAAACTGGTTCCTAGTTTATCATATAATTCTATTTCAAACGTAGCATTTTATATCATTTCATTTACGCCATTGATTTAAACTTATTTTAAATGTTAAGAACTATACAGTGAATTTAAATATATATTTGAAAATCCAGGTGAAAAACACTTTAACTGCTGGCTTCAAGTGAATTTAAATACAGAGAATTCCAAAGAGTTGGGAAATCAGCCCAACACTTTTCAATTCCAGCAAAACCACAATAATAAGAATTACAACCTATTCCCATTTTCCTTAAAAGGTGATTTGGGGTAAGGACTCCAAAGAAACAAGAGAGTTCTGTTCTAAGAGAGAAACATGAGGCAAATGGAGACAAAAGGAGAAAGGAGACCCCAAGGAAAATAGCCTCTTCCATTTCCGCCATCCAAAGCTCACTTGCCAATTTGCATGATTCCAATGAGCTCTGCCCAATTAACCTGTCCAAAGGGTTGTGTAGCTGATGTTTAACTTTCCACCCAGCTATGCTGAAATGTACAGTACATCTTGAACATGTCCTTTAAATTGAAAATGAAACATTTAGACACATCAGTATAAGATGGGTCCCACTAAATATAGGAACGTGTTTACCCAGGTGAATTCAATTATAATTTCTACTCCATGAAATAAAATTTCAATCTAGCTTGCAAAAAACTAAAAATCAATTTTAGAGTTTTAAGGAAAATTTTCTCACAAAATGAATCATAGTTCAATTTTCAATATTGGGTAATTTGATTGAATGCCTTTATATTGAATGTGCTAAAAAAAGTTTGAGATGGGATTACAATAAGAATTTATTAATGATTTCTCAACTTACATATAAAGTTATATATAAGCAGTCCAATCAGATAAAGCAGGCATATCCTGTTGGTCCAATTAAGACAATCATGTGATAAAATAAAAATAAAAGAGATAGAGAATACTTTTTTGAATAGCTGGGTGCAACGGCTCATGCCTATAGTCCCAGGGAGGCTAAGGTAGGAGGACTGCTTGAGCCCAGGAGTTTGAGACTGCAGTGAGCTATGATGATACCACTGCACTCTAGCCTGGGTGAAAGAGCAAGACCCCATCTCTAACATAAATAAATGAATAGAAGAATAATGAAAAAATAATGTAGAGTTTGCCCCTTAGCTTTTAGAAGACACATGTAATGAAAGAACTATATATCATCCATAAAGAAATCCATAAGTGATGAGAAACCCATTAATAATGATAGTGAATAGTTCATGTTCAAAGTCAATGCTGTTTATCAAGCTCTGGAAAATAAACCCCCACTTACTTCTAACACACCAGATGAAGTCACTGTTAAACATGAGATACCATGATAACCTGGAACAGGGAAAGAGGTTTAGACTGGAAAGAGGCCCGCTACCCTGACCTCTCTCCAATAGCTGCCAACCCTGCCGGGTCTGTGGGTAATTTAGTAAACTATTTATAGTATACTCCTTCTTAATCTATTGCCCCTGCAAAGAAGTTCTTTATCCAATGTAAGTTCAGTGCTGGTCTGCCTATAAGAGTTTCAACAAAAATCAGAATTAAATGTGGTTGCAGGCTCCTCCAGGGATGTTATAGGCAAAAACATTTTGGAAATATTGGCTTAAAAGTAGACTTGCTGTAACCTTGGAATGGAAATAAGGTCTCACGAAAACAATTAAAACGTTAGGACCGGGCAGCGCTTTCTACTTGTAAATAAAGGCTTCTGTTACATACTGATGGGGCTTGCTAAGCCTTTAGCTTTAGTGTTCTTGGAGGGGCCAAGGGAAAAAAGGCAGAAAAGGACAAAAATGCAAGGGAGATTTTGGCAAAAAAGACATAGCCTGTATTTGGTATTTCCTCTTCAACCCACACTGTTCCATCACCGTCTCTATCTCAGCACAGGGCTTCCTGAACCTGCCCCAAGCGGTCCTTCTTCCTCTTCAGTTGCACCAATCTTCTTATTTTCTGTGGGCAATATCTTAAGAATGTCTCACCTTCTTCCACATGTCTATGTATATGTTGTACTTTTTTGTGACTAGCTTCAAACTCAATGCCACTTGCAGGAAGTTTAACTATTAGATAAATAGAGGGTAATTTCTAGAGAGCTTGAGCCTAGAGTGTGCCAAACAACAGATACGTGAGAAAGCAGAGAAAGGACAGCCTATTCTGCTTGCACTGATGAACTCACAACCTGGTGAAGAACACAAGTGGCAGGGGGCATTAGGGATGGAGGCAGAGTTAACATGTATGAGCCATGGCTCATATGACCTTGTTCATACATGAACAGGTCGACTCAGTCCCCAGGGTTACTGACAGAAAAAAAGCCTCCCTTGGCCTCAAAATAACTACTCCAAGCCGTCATTCTCTAAGATTGGCCTGGCCAATGTCATCCTAAGCACTCTGTAAGGCCTTGTACCTTTAACTCTCACATCCAGGGTCCTGACCTATTTCTGTGCACCTGTTCCTGTCTGACCAGGCCAATCTTCTGCTTCAAAACCTTCAATTGTCATCATTGCCACCATTTATTGGGTATTTACTATGTACCTGGTAACATGTTAAGTGCTTTACAAATATCTGCTGTGATCCTTGCAACTTATCTACTATGATTGTTGCAACTGTAAAGTATATATTACTATCCCTATTTTACAGATGAAGAAAAGCAGACACAGAGAGGTTAAAAAAATTAGCCTAAGCATGCAAAAAGTGGTGGCATAGGTGAGAATCAAATCAAATCAGTCTGGCTGCCGAATCAATGTTCACTGCACCAAACCTCACAGTATCCAATGGTTCCCACAGCATTTTTCTCAAAGCCTCCGCAATTCCACTGCTGCCTCCCTTCCAGCTCCACCTCTGGCCCTCCTTGCTAAGGCGATAGTTAAATACTTGAGTCCACCCCTCCGCCGTCCTCCGCAGTATGTTTATTCATGCTCTTTCCTCTGCCTGAAATACCAGTCTCCAATCTAGCTTAGCACCTCCTCATCTTTCCAGACATGGGTTCCCTCAAGAAGGACTCCCTGATACCTTTCTCATCTGCACAGCAGCCTGCGCCCTCCCCATCAGAGCACTTTCAGTAGTACACTGTCACAGTGATCAGCTGTAGGTGTGTTCCCACCTACACGTAGCCTTAAGAAACATGTCTCTGTCACCTTCACACCTCCAAAACCTAGTGCAGTGCTTGGCACAGGCAGAAACTGAGAGTGCTTGTTGAATGGAACTTATGTGAAACTTGAGAAGTGTTTTTCCTTTAGTGCGTGCGTGTGTGTGTGTGTGTGTGTGTGTGTGTGTGTGTGTGTGAGAGAGAGAGAGAGAGAGACAGAGAGAGAGGGAAGGAGAGTGTGTTTTTTGGTCTTCTCAGCTAGATTTCATATTTTTTGAGACTAGGAGCAATGGCTTCTACTTTTATTAGTGTTCTAGTCTTTCAGAGTTCCTTGGCCACTGCAGATAGTAGAGTGAATGGCCCTATTTTCATGTCAGCGTAGAAAGCACCCATGAAGGTGAACTATACAGAAGAGAAGGGGTAGGCAATGGCAACAGAGAAAAATGTGTATGGTGTGGATCTCACCAGCTTGCTAAAGCATTTAAGATTCTTACAAAATTAAACAATAGAAAGCTAAGCAATTAAGAATAAATATTGAACTAAAGAGTGCAGAAAAGTGGCTATTAATAGACAATTAAAATGAACCACTTACTTCAATTTAGGAAATAAATTTAGCGATGCTTCCTGTCAACTAAAACAAAATCATAAACCATTTAGTACCATGACTTATCAGTATTCACATACAATGGTTTAGACATATAAGAGTTTATTCCTCCTCTCATGGAGATCTAAATCAAGTGGCTGCTGGCCTTCCCTCAGTAGCTGGAGCATGTCAGGGCCAGCATCTCTACAAGTCTCTCCACCCTTTCCTCAGGCTTCTCACCTACTGGCCACAAGACTGCTGCTGCTGCTCCAGACATCACATCCAGGTTTAAGGTATGAGGAAGGGAAAGAAGCTTAATAAACTATGTCTGTTGCTTATATCAAGAAAAGCAAAAGCCTTTACAGACTCCTTCTTATGTTTTTCTGATCAGAACTATGTTAAATGGTCATTCCTACCTGGAATAGTGTTTTAAAATCATGTATCTTACTTGCAGCAGGACACATTACTGTCCAGATCAAAACTGACATTTTGTTTGCAAGGAAGAAGAGAGTAATATATACCAGATGAGCAACTCATACTGTTTGCAGATTGCAGTTTTCGTTGTCTGCCAATAAATATCATATAAACCCCAGAAGAAATTCATTATGTTATTTTTCTGCTTATAAAAGTAATTGTGAAAATTTTGGAAAATATATGAAATTATAAAATATAAGATAATAGTGACCTATAATCATGCCCCCCCAAGATAGAGTATTTTATTTAATTGCTGTTTTTCTAATCTTAAAGAATTTGGTTATATATGTTATTATAGAAAACTTCAAAATTACTCAGCACATAGCATATAATTATTATGTCCCATAATTCTACCATCCATAGAACATAGATCAAGTTTGGCTATTTTGATGAGAGAGAAAGAGAGAAAGAATAACTTTGCAAAATTTCAATAATATACTTCCTTTCAAAATATATATATCCTGATTAGAAACTTATATAAAGCATCAATAGCATGGGCAGAAATTCATATACAAAAATTTATTTAATTAATCTATTATTGGACATCTAGGTTGCATCCATTATAAAGAACCCTAACATTAACATTATTGTGGATAAATTTGTATGCAAATTATTTTTCTTTCCTAGGAAATAAATTATAGAAGTAATACTCTAGTGGCAAATGTTATAAACATTTTCAAGTTTTTTGATACATACTGCCAAATTATACTTCAGAGGAATTCTACAATTTGCATCTCACCAATGATAAAGTAAATAAGAATGCCATTTTCCCTGAACCCTTGACAAGATCTGTATATGCACATATCTATCTATCCATCTACTTATCTATCTATATATCTATATATTTATATCTCTTATCCAATTGCAAGATAATATATATATGTATGAGGTTATCTATGTATATGTAATATAAATAAATATATAATAGATAGTATGTAGCCTTGCAATTGGATAAGTTAAAAACTGACATTTAATAGTTTTATCTTTATTAGTTTTTCTTTGATTGCTTGTATGAATAAACATTTTCTAAAGTGGCTTATTAAAAATGTGTCTCTTTTGCATACTGCCTATTTATATCCCTTGTCCATTTTCCACTGGAGATAGTTGTATTTTTTATTTGTATTTGTACCTTCATATATAAATAATAATTCTTATTTATGAAATAGTCATATGAAAGAAGAATAAGAATATAGTTGTTTTTAGACTTCTAGTTTTATTTATAGTAGTCTTGATTCCTCTCTCTTTAATTTAAATATAGATCTTTTTTGGAAGTTTTAAAATAAATATCCATGGTAATATATTTTCAAAATCATTGCACATATGACAAAACTTTCTGTTGCCATAAATGGCAACTATCTGGGTATATGATTCTTTGTTAACATCCTTAAACATCAAAATTCTAGTTATTTACTTACATGACTTCTGGAATTCAATGTTGTATACAGTTCTTTGTTAGCACCCTCTTAAACTTCAAATTCTAGCTATTGCTCTATTTGACTTCAAGAATTTAATGTTGTATACAAGCTGTCTAAAATTAGCCTGAGATTGTTCCTTTGAAGCTCAACTTTCCCCTGGTCTCTCCCGGTTTTTATAAAAACATTATCTTTTAATAAGGGGAAACCTCTGCCAGGTAGTTTGTTAGCATGAATGCTTTTCTTTCTTATTTGTTAACATTTAAATTCTTGGAGCATAGTAAGCATATTTAATCTGAGTATATGAATCTTTTTAGCACAAAAATGTTTCTTTAGCTATGTCTTGATCATTGCTCCTTAAATATTTCTTTAGGAACATCGGTAAACCATATGTTGAGTTTTAATATATTGTCCTTCAAATGTATCTTATTTGCCATCTTTGCTCTCAAATCTCTATGTTCTTTTTAGCTATATTCTTTAAGAGTTTCCAATGTTTTTTCTATATCTTTGATTCAGTTCTCTGTAGTATTACTTCTGATCTTCATTCTTTCCAATGAAAATTCAGACATTTCTATTGCACTTTCAGTTTCCTTTCAGTTCTACCCAATTCTTTTTGATTCAGCTTGTTGTCCTTTGTTTTCATCCTGATTTTTTTTCTTTGACCTTTTTTGTCTCTTCACATATTTTATAGGAGGCATGTCCACTTGCTTCAGGAGCCAAATTCTTAAACATCTTCTTTTAGCTATAACAATAATTATTTTTCCTATGTTTGTATCTTTGAGGTGATTTCCTTATTTTTCCTTATTCTGTAATTTTTTAAAAATCCTCATGTATAGGATAGCCTGCCATACTCAATATTTCCAATTAATAGGACATTTGATTGACCTTGGACCTTCTTATATTTATTTCTGTGTTGATAGTGGCAGATTCTTCTAGCCCCATGTCCAGTATGTTAGTAGCATTAAACTAGAGTAGTTATGCTAGGTTAATGCAATGTCTTTTATTCTCAGTATCTGGTTCTTTGACCCATGAATCTAAACATTACTGGCCCTTCTAAAAGCCTCACCAAGCCTTTTTCCCAAAGATTTTGGAATGCCACCCCTTGAATCTGCACTTATAGGACTGCCAGAAATACGATCATCACACATAGTTACCAAATAAATTAAAGGAGCAACCACTGCTAGGGTTTTCAAGTTGGCTGGCCACGGAGGGGGTGACCTTCTGCCTCTGAAGGAAGCTTTTCTTTAGGGAGAAGCAGAAAGAAGCAAAGCAGAAATGGAAAAACTGCATTCATGCATGGGCTTCTCCTATGGATTTAAAGGTGCACAGCTAGTTAAATAATAGGTAATAATCCATACTCTAGAGCATAATAAATCTATATATTCTCCTATGTATGTGAGCTGAATGATTGCTGGAATGCACCGTAGTATATATGGGATCTTTTATTTGGTGGGAGAAATAGTAATTGCACATCTTTATTAAGTGGTTCTTTAAAGTTGAATTTGGAAATGTTTTCAATAGGTGGAAGGTCACCGCCTGGCTCATAGTAGATGTTCAATAAATATTTTTTAGCCTTGAATGAGTAGTGACTGTATCTTTGCAAGAATAAACCTGAGAAGTGTGGGAGGCTGAGGTGGAGTTGGGACACTCTCTTCTTCCTGTCCCCAGTGAGAAAGGTCCAGGTGTGCCAGAACCACATCCAGGGAGCAGCTGTACCCAGCAGGACTTCATGAGCCTCCATTGTGTCCATAATCTATTCAATTCCAACCAACTATGCTCAGTTCATTGTATTTACAGCAATTGGTAACACAAAATGCCTAGTTTTCATGGACAGCCACTTCAGTGCTGGGATTTATATAATGAGAGGAAGTGTGGAGACACGGTGATTATTACACATCCTATTGTCCTGAACTGAGTGAGGAGCTAGAAAGAAGAATGCCTGGGTTCTAATCCAGCCTCGGGCCCTATCCAACCTGAGGAGTGTTTCTGACTCTCTCTGAGTTTTGGTTTCCATATCTGATTGAACAAGATTATCTCTAAAGACACTTTGGCTGTAACACCCTGAAATTCCCTTTTGAGATAGTGTCCCCTTCCTGGACACTAAGATAAAGTTTACTCTGCAAATGTGGCTCTCACAGCTCTTATAGGTGTTCGCTTGGGCATAAACAGGAAAATTGTTTATGATGCTCCTCTCCCTACTGTAGTTCAGGATTAAAAGAGTGAATTTTTTTTTCAATATGTTCAGCTTTCAAAAGACATGCTGGAGGAAGTCAGCCAATTTCTGCCCACACATCTTCCAAGTGACGTCAATGGGAGCAGAGCACACAGATCTCTAGGCAAGTTTTGGCTCATTATGTGAGGTTTTTTTTTCTTTCTTTTTTTTCATTTTTTAAAGAACAACTGCAAAAATGATTGCTCTCAGCTCAAATTACACAATTTGTTCTTCTTTATGCCCCGAGTCAGCAATAGACATAATATGGAAAACAAAGCAAGATCTCCTTTTTACGAATCAAGTAAAACAGGACATAGTTGTGTGAAACACAGCATGTTTGAGATTCTTGAGCACTCTCTGAGCAGTATTTCTCTCGCCATAGCCTCTGCTTAATTTCAATACAGAAGGTTGATAAATGATCGCCAGATGGACAATTGTAAAAACATACCTAATTATTCTTATTTTGATCCTAGATTTGTTCCTCCATCCTGCAATTGATATTGTATATCCTGGACTTATGGCTTAACCCTTGGAAGTATTTTAAAGGGCTCTCATGACAAGAAAATATAACTTGTATTTTGTTCTCAACTCAGCTTTTCACGATAAAGTCAAATAGATCTGGTAATATGACTGTAAGAATAAAAATAGCTAATAGGCATCTAGCTCTTAATATGTGACAAGCACATACTGCCTCAATCTTCACAGCAACCCTGTAAGGTTTGTATTGTTATTTTGCTGATTTTACTGAGTAGGAAACTGAGGATCAGAGAGGTTAAGTAATTTGTCCAAAGTCATGCAGCTAAGCAAGCGGCATTCAGATTCCAAACCAGGCAATCTGGCTTCAAAATTCTGTATTCCTTACCACTATGCTATCCAGATAATAATTTATTTTTTCATTCAAAAAGCATTTAATGATGCCTAATTATTCTAGGC
>CAUYSK010041503.1:0-13184 GCA_963575035.1 Avahi laniger | reverse complement strand
AAAACAAAACTGGACTTCAATTGCTAACTAACACAAAGCAGAACAAGAGGTAATGACGTGAGATTGGACGATTGGAGGACTGGAATGATTTTTTTATGATGTTTTTGTTTAAAACATGACTGACTTTTTTAATGTTTTGTTTTCCAAAGTTGAGAAAACTTTTTGGTAAAGTATACTTTTGTAAGCAGAACTGAAGCACTTACCTTTCTCTCTACCTGGTCCCTTTAAAATTTGGAAAAGATTTGTGAATATTCTTATTTTATGGAAATATAGTTATTTGCATAAATTAAATAACAATCTGTTTTTTTCTGTAACAAGACACAATTGGAGACACTGATTATTTTACCAAGGCTTTAGCTAGAATGTCACATATTCAGATATGACCCAGCAGCTTTAAGGAACTGTGGCTGACATTATGAAGCCAACAGAAACTTTGCAGAAACTGGCCTTTTACTTTAAATATGTGGTTCATGTGGACGCCTTGCAGTAAGTAAAGAATGTCACTTTCTGATAGGCCCAGGGACCGCAAGATACTTTGGGGACCTTGAAAAGTGAGAAATTCACCCAATTTGCACAGGTATTACAGACGCGATCTGAAGGCAAGTCGAATCCTTCCCTGGGCTTCACAGCCTTGACAGACTTCTCAAAGTCTAATCCGAGATTCCTTATAAAAGGTCCAGCAAAGCCAACCTGAAAAGGAAGCCCGTATGATAAATCACTGTTCTATGCAAATAACAGTCTCAGTTAATGAAACTAAATGTATTTTGCAAACAAATTAGTCTTGTCATAAATATCTTTGATAGAGATGGATGACCCGAGAGAGAAAAGTGATGTTTCAGAGAAACAGTAGTTCACCTGTGATTAGAATCTAGTCATATTCATTGCTTTTGATTTTTTTATCTGGACTTAAGTTTTCATTTCCTCCAATAACTAGCTGTGGCTCTCTCCAAGCCAATACTTTTGATTTTTCTCTCACCCTTCTGATCTGGAATCACTAAAAATTAAAACTGCCTTTTTCCCAAATCCCTACAAGCTGAAGTTAGTCAATCTGGCTTTGAAGAAAAATCACAGCAACAGCCTGTATTTGGGCGCATGCTATACACAAACCCCCATACAGGAAAATCTGTCATGTTGTCACTGGCCTTTCCAGCTGACTTCCCTCTGGAATTTAGAAGAAACTAGTTTATACACTGCTCCAGACATTAACCTTTGTTTTTTTCTGTTTCCATAGAAATGCTTCTTATTAAAAAATCTGTTTGCCTGCATAACACATAGAGGCCCGGCTTTGAGAATCCGTGTAAATGCCAACTCCTGAAATAAGACGTAGCCGTTTAATTAGACAGGCCCTGTTTCCAGAAATGAAAGAGTGGGTCCAATGGAACCTTTGACATTCTACTACTAGCTCAAATTTTCTCTCCTCAGCCACCAACTCAGCTTTCTGTGTGTCAAACTTCCAGGGAAGTTTCAAACAGGGGAATGTTGGGGCTCAGAAACCAATATCCCAAAATACGGATCTTGGAAACGCTGAACTAAAGAAACAGTCTCAGGACATCTCTGACTTTCCTGTCTCTCAGTCCTGTCCCCCCAAAGCACAGCATGAAGCTGTTCTCCAAAGTTCCCTCATTTGCCTGAAGTCCAGACCAGCCAGAGAAGAAAACAATCGCCTCTGGTCCCTTCCCCGAGTTTTCATTAACTGCACTCACACCCAGGAGGAAAGGCTGAAGTCTGTCAACACACCTGGACAGACTTTTGTCACAACCATTGTCTTCTGTCTTGGTCCCATTGAGCATTTCAAAGAGAAGCATTTCCCAGCCACCTCTGCTCTGTGGGCCAACAGACTCTGTCCAGGGCCACTGTGTGTCCTCCAAGTCCGTTCATTCCCCCAGAATCACTTAACATCCTGCAAATTGCCTCATTTCTCCCATCTCCCCTTCGCCTATGAAGAAGGGACATGAACACCTGTATGCCACTGGGTTATTGGATAACCATTCCGATGTGATTCCCCCACGCTACGTGTGTTACTATAAATTTTGTATGCCTTTTCTCGCCTTTCGCCAGTTGTCTTTCTGCAAAATTTTCAAGGGAAACGGGGCCCTGCAATAGATACAGATGGATTGATTATGCAGACACAGATATTTTAATCATAATTATTTTAATTATTTTACCTCTTAACTAGTCCATTGTGCGATGAGTTATATCTTGCATTAGTTTTCTGTGTAACAAATTATCACAAGCTTAGTGTCTTGACACAGCACGAATGCAGACTCTCACCGTTTCTGTGGGTTGACAATCTTGGTACCAGTCAGGCGGGTCCTCTGCTCAGGGTCTTGCCAGGCTGAAACCCAGGCGTCAGCTGGGGCTGCAGCCTCGTCTAAGGCGTAGGGTCCTCTTCCAAGCTCACTGGTTGGTAGATTCCACTTCCTGTGACGTGTGACTGAGGACCTCAGCTCCTAGAAGCTGCCGTTCCCGCCAGGCAGCCTTCTCCACGGAATGACAGTGTGTTTCCTTTCCCAGACGGCAGCAGAGCATCTCTTTTAAGGTATCATCTGATCAGATCAGGTTCATCAAAGGCAAATTCCCTTTGATTAACTCAAAGTCAACTAGTTTAAGCCTCAAGCACAGCTGCACAATTTCCTCACCCTTTCCATGCGGTATAATCTAACCACAGGAGTGGTGGCCCATCATATACATAAATTCTGCCCGCATTCAAGGAGAGGAGTTATAAAGGTCACGAACACATACACCAGGGGGTGGCAATTGTGAAGACCACCTTAGAATGATGCCCACCACCATTTATAAAAAATTCTACTTCATTTTGACACCTTTGATGATTTCTGTCTCTGCTGGTTTCCAGCACCGTCCGGTTAAAAACTTGAATCATTCATGCTCATAAAAAGGAACTAAATATTTGCCCTTCCTAGACAGTTCATTTGGCAGGCTTTGGTTTCAAAAAATGAAAAACCCAACTCGGATTGTATAAACTAAGGATAACTCAGAAGTGGATGGTTTTCAGGCATGGCCTGATCAAGGATCCAGCTCATCTTCTTTGTGATCCTCTTTCCTTTCTCTCCCCTCCTCCATGCAAGGCTGGCTTCCCTCATGGTGGGCAGATTAGCAGGAGGCTGTGTGCACATCTAACTGCCCGCAGCGCAAGCAGATGCTTCTCTTTCTCCAAATATCAAGTGACAGAATATCTCATCACCCCAATCAATCAGTCGCCAGTGCCAGGGCAACTGGCTGATGAGCCTCTCTGGGGCTTCTGTCTGTTCCCGAGCTTCCCTCTGTGGCAGGACCGGTGGGATCAGAGCCCACGCCAGAGCCCTGAGCCGCAGCTGCTACAAAGCAGGAAGAGTGCGGTGGCTCTTTGGGAGATCACTGCTGGGTCCCCATGATGCCCATAAAGCTGCTACTAGACCAAGGAACTCACCAAGTCCTCTGGCAGTTCCCAGACTGTCGGACGCTGGGCTGGGTGCAGGGCTGGAAAGGAAGGACACGGCCCTGCCCTCCAGCCGCTCACAGCTCCCTAGAGAGACACCACAGCTGGACGATTCCAGCAGGAAAGCTGAGATGGTGCAGAAGCCTGTCCCCAGACTGTGACCTGCTCAGTAAATAAGGGGGGGGGGTTGTGGCACTACAGCAGAGTGTGGCCATGAGGTCCAGACCCTCCCCGCGTGGCCAGCCATGCACTTCCCCTCCGGTTGACCGTGTGTGCGGCTATCCCCGCCGTGTAACAAATGATCACGTTTCTCGTGGCTAACGCCCTCTGTTTATTTTCTTCTGGTTTCCATAAGTCACGGTCTGGGCACAGCTCACGTAGATTCTCTCCTGAGGGTCTCACAAGGCTGCAGTTGAGGTGTCAGCTGGGCTGCATCCCTTTCTGGAGCTCGGGGTCCTCTTCTAAGCTCACACGGCGTGGGCAGAATTCAGTGCCTTGCGGTGTGGCCTGACCCTGCTTGTAGCTGGCTGACAGCTGGGACTGCTCCATTTCCTGGAGGGGTCTGCTGCTTCTTGCCAAGTACGCTCATGACACGGAGGTTTGCTCTGTTGAGGCCAGCAGGAGGGCATCTTTGCAGCTCTGGATCTCCCAGCCTTCCCCATCTCTGGTCCCCAGACGCGCTTTCAAAGTGCTCTCCTGCTGAGGTCAGGCCCACCTGCTCAGGTGGCCGGGGATTATTCAGGGCGCTCATGCCAGGGCCCAGAATCTCGAAGGCCATCTTCAACTTCCGTCTGCCACAAAGTTCCACCCCCACTCAAAGGAAGCCTTCTTGAATGAACAGAGGCTTAAAATAAACACCCTGGAGGCCTCTTTGGTAGGCAGCAACAAAGCAGCAGCATCAGAGCCAGCGTGGGGGGTCTCGCCTGCTGACTCCAGCAGAGGACAGCTCGGCACGGTCCTGCCTGGACAGATGTGCAAGGTCCTTTCTGGGCAGACTCCCGGCCCCAAGCCTTGTCCCTCCTGCAAAACTCAGAAAGAGCCCCTGCACCACCTGGGGGAGCCCAGGACCCACCTGCCGTCCTCCACCCCTCGTTCCTTAATGGGAGGCTCAGCTTACCCTGCAGTTTCACTGCTGATTTAGGGACCACAGCCTGGTGACAGGTTAGCTCAGCAGAGCCCCAGGGCTCCGTGGACATCCTGCTGAGGTCAGGAGCCTGTGGAATCAACGTCCAACCCGCTGTGCTCACACGAGCTCAAGTTCAGGAGACACTTGGCTATTGGGTTTGAAAAGACTAATAACCCCCACTCAGACCTCCCTGGCTAATTTACATTTTTTCTTGCCTGCAGCTTGTAGAGAGGGTTCCCAATTTGCGGGAGTGAGAGGGAGAAGGGAGAGGGGATTAAAGGCATCCTTTTTCTTCCTTCATTAAAAATGACACCTCTCTTTTATTTTTAAGGAAACAGGAGCTGTCTTGAGGTTTCCTGTCCTGACACCTCAAGATTTTTCTCTGTTAAGAACTTGAAATATATGCAAATGTTCTGCTACATGGAGGCACAGTTTTTTTTAAATGGGTTGGTTCTGATGAAGACTTATTTTGCTCAAAAGTAGCTGGTTTCTTGAGCTCTGGGTCTGCTATCATTTCTTCTGCCTTAAATGAGATTCTGCCACATTTTAAGCATCTGTGGGGGGAGACGGCGGGTGGGAAAGCTTATTCCAACAAATGGCCCTGACACCAACTCTCACATTAGCACCTTGTGAGGAGCTCACCTGAGCCCCAGGTGAGCAGCTCCTTGGATCCAGAGAGGGAGGACGATGCTTCATTTCAGATATTCATGGTGTCTCAGACTCAGCTGCCTCTGACTCAGTTGAACTGATGCACCCTGTCCCCTGAGCACAAGCAGGCTGTCACCTTTCAACAGGAACCCCAAAAGGGACTGCTTGAACCACAACATGCATGTGTGCACATTGGCACTTGTGTGTTCCTACACACACACAGCAATGCCTGCACATATATAATACACACATGCATGTTCATGCGGAATACATGTTCATGATCTTAGCCTAAGCTACTAGAATCGGTGACTGAGATTAATGGGCACACCTGGCTGCCACATAGAAACCCCCAAAGCTTAGCTTTTATAGGAGGGAACTGAGGACTATCTAACAAACTATTAATAATTTCCTTCCTTCCTTCCCTCCCTCCCTCCCTCCATCATTCCTTTCTTCCCTCCCTTCCTCCCCCCTTCCTTCCCTCTCTTCTTCCCTCCCACCCTTCTTCCTTCTGCCCACTCTACCTGTATCAGCCAGGATAGAGTAGGTTGAGCTGCTGTAACAAGTGGCCCCCAAATCTCAGTGGCTTAACATAGCAAATGTTATTCCTCGTTCATTAAAGGTGCATTGCAGGTAGGTGGAGGGCCTGAGATACCCCGTCTCCCTCAGGGAAGGAAGCTGCCAAGGTGTCCTCTCAGATGTGGGGACACAGGATTGGACTACACAGAAACAGGCCAAAGGGCGTGTGGTGAATCCTGTGCTGGTATTGGAAGCCTCTGTTCATAATTAACACACATCTTCACCCGCATCTCACTGGGCAAAGCAAGTCTTATAGCTACCCCCAATTCGGATGGACCAAGAAACAGAAATCTTACCATACGCCCAGGAGCAGAAGCAGAAACACCTGGTGAACAGCACGAATACCTGCCGCACCTCCTGTACAAGTTGGCTTGGGCTTCCACGACAAAAGAGCACAGACCGGCGGGGCTTAAACAACAGGAACTATTGCCTGACAGTCCTGGGGGCTGGCAGTCCAAGATCCAAGTGTCAGGAGGGTCGGTCCTTCCTGTTCCAGGCCTCTCCCCAGCTCCGATGATTGCTGGCAGACTTCCCTGTCCCTTGGCCAGTAGAAGCATCACTCTAATCTGTGCCACAGAGAAAGAGGAACAGGTGGGGCTCGAGGCGCCGAGGGGAATGAGGTCTCCCTGGGGCTGGCATTTGCATTCGAGTAAAGACCAGGAAGAGGTGATGGCGGGGCCTTGGCCATATCTGGCTTCGGAACCCACCTCGACGGGAGCCTCTGAGTGGTCAGTCTGTGCCTTGCAACACGGCCCCCGGGCCGAGCCGCCCAGCCCCGCCTTTGCTCACGCTCGGTTATGTATGGTCGGCCTTCGTGCTGGGAGGTGTGCCCGGCCTGGGCAACTGTGCCTAGGGCAGCAGGCGTGGTCTGTGCTCATGGCCTCTCCCCTAAAGCCAGGGCACGGCCAAGGCTGTGCCCCCTCCCTGGTTCCCACTGCCAGCCTGGAGTATCGGGGAATGTTCTCGGGGGAGCCCCACAGCCTGATACAAAAACAGGGCGACCTTACACATAATTTATGTTTTCCAGAAGCCACGTTGAAAGGAGCAAAAAGAAAATGTGAAATTATTTATGAATAATATAATTTATTTAATCCAACATATGCCAAATATTATCACTCGAGCATGTGATCACGTACAAATTATTGAGGTATTTGATGTGATTTTTTTCTTAGTCAGCCTCAAAGCCAGGCACATCTCGATCTGGGCCAGCCCCGTGCAGGCAGCGGCACTGGGTGACTCCAAAACCTTCCAGGAAAATTTAGAAGTGGTGTTGGATGGGAACCAGTCTAGTGGTAGCTGTTCCAGCTATATCTTCCCGCGATGGGGAAGCATTTCGTATAAGAGCAATGGCAGGGGTCCTAGGGTACAGGATACAGGACAGAGGAGCCCTGCCGGAGCATGCTACGGGAAGCGCCTGGCCCGTGCGGGTGGCCCCGTGGGTGGGTTCTAGTGATGAGAGGCGATGGGTAGACGTATTTGCTCTGCGTAGAAGCCAGCAACGTCTCTCACCTTCCCTGTGTGCCCCTGGCAGACATTAACAAATGATTTGGGGACTCTTCTAAGTTCGCAATTGCTGGTGTGAGAGTGACCCAGGCAGCCGCCTCCCCGTCTTTGCTGGCATGAAGCTGCCTCCCTCCTAGATCCACATGGTCATGGCTATTACACGGTATAGCAAAGACTAACGTAAGAATTGCCGATACGCCGGCACAGTCCCAAACTCTCTGCTCACAGTAACTCACCCGGTCCTCTCAACAGCTTTATGAGGCACGATTTTCTGTTTTCCAGATGGGGAAACTGAGGCCCAGAGTAGTTAAATAACTGGTCCCGTGTTACACACGGCGAGCAGGCAGCAAGGACGGGACTCGAACCCCGGGTCTAGAGACGGTGCTCTTAACCACCAAAGTGGAGCCAGGCTGCGGGGCGCGGCTGGGTGAGGGGAAGCTGGCTGTCCCTGCCCTGTGTCACAGCCGGGGCACCCAGGCTGGGCTCTTCAGGGAAGCAGACTCCTGGCGTCATCAGTAGAGCACAGATTTGGAGACGTGTCCCCCGAGGAAACCTCTCGACTTTCCAAGCCCTCAGTGTTCCCTATCTATAAGCTATAGATAAAAATACCTACCCACTGGGCGTCTTAAGACAGTGAAATAAAGCACACGAGGGCCCAGCGTGGCTCGCCACGTGCAGGACAGGTGACAGGCACTCCATCCTCCCCGGCATTGTTTCATGGACATGCAACCCGGGCAGTCTCACGGAGCCCCGGACTTAGAAGGGCCCTGGGCTACGTTCCATCTCTTGCTGCCACCATTTTGAAATTCTTAATGGTTTATGAATAGGGGCCCCACGTTTTCATTTTAGACCATGCAAGTCATGGAGTCTGTCCTGCTTCCCACCAGAAAACAGGCTCCTCCTGGGGAAAGACTGTCTTGTTGCTGCTGCCATTGTCATCGTCATTGCCAGTTTCCAGTTTGTGTCAGGGGTATGCAAGGAGGGCCGTGGGGGGCAGAGGAAAAGAACCTGCAATGACCGAGGAAGGAAGAAAACGCCAGGCACCGACAGGATGCCTGTCCTCGTGGGCGACGTGCTAGGGATGAAGTCGGGGGCTGTCGGCGAATGCACTGGGAGAAGCGACCGCCCCGTTTGCCTGTTGTCCTGGGAGAGGCCGATGACTGGTCGTTGGCTGAGCCACCGTCTGGCCAGCTTTGCCGTGGGGGATTTACCCACTGATGCTCGGGACAGCCTTGGAGGTTGGTACTGTGACCTTCAGGTTATAAATGAAGAAAGTGAAACTCAGCCATTATATGCTCCCCCAAGGTCAAGGTCAAGCAACTGGCAGCTGGACTGCAGCATGAGCCAGCCCCGTCCTTCCATTTTCTCAGGGCCAAGATGCCGGTTTTCCAGAGACCGTAGCTGTCTGGTAAATGAAGCATTCGAGGGAAAGGGCCCAGCTTCGTACCGTGCTGGATGAAGCTGCTCCTGGAAGTTTCTTAGCAGGATATTTTCACGTAAATAAAATGACGGAAAAAATAGGAGAAGAAATGGAAGGTTCAGGACCCCTGCCCACCAAGTGGAGGTGACTCAAGAGCCAATCACACCAGACAGTCTTTACTGCTTGTTCCTCCCAACAGGATTTAGGAAAAGGAAAAAAATGATGCTTGGACGCAGTGGGTGCCGTATATTCAGACTCATAAAATGTTTGATAGCATCTCATGGACTTTTTATTGGCAGAATTATTTAAATTGGCTGAAGACTGAAGACTGCAGCGGTGCTGCAAGTAGAGGGTCATAATAAGGGGCAAGGAGAGGACGTTTGGAGACGGTACCCGGGGCCTGCAGACGTTCTGTGTTTCAACTCACTTCTCCATCAATAAGCAAAATAGGTAAATGCATCTACCTGGGAAAGGGGGCCACAGTGTACGCTCCTGGAAGCATAGATATTGTGCAATATCGACAACCACAACAATGGTAATATTTACCACCATCCCCTAGCAACAACCATAACCACCACCACTCTAACAATTACAACCACCACCACCCCCTAACAACCATGACCACCCCCCCAACAATAACCATAACCACCACCCCATAACAACAATCATAACCACCACTATCCTAACAACTACAGCCACCACCACCCCCCTAACAACCACCACCACCACCCTAACAACAACCACAACCACCACTACCCTAACAACTATAACCACCACCAACCTAACAACCACAACCACCACCCCCTAACAACAACCATAACCACCACCACCCTAACAACAATCATAACCACCGCCACACCCCTAACAACCATGACCATCACCCCCAACAACCATAACCACCACCACCCTAACAACTACAACCACCACCACCCCTCTAACAACCATAACCACCATCCCCCAACAACAACCGTAACCACCACCCTAACAACAACCATGACAACAACCACCCTGACAACCATAACAACCACCCTAACAACCATGATGATAACCACCCTAACAACTACAACCACCACCACCCTAACAACAACCATAACCACCGCCAATCTAACAACAACCATGATAACAACACCCTAAGAAGTGTGACAACAGCTACCCTAACAACTACAATCACCACCACCCTAATGACACCCATGACAACCACTGTGACAGTGTCAATCACCAGAACAAGGCTTGCACATCAGACTGGATCTTCTCAGACGTGGCAATCGTGGCATGTTCTGTCTCCAGGCCATGGCTGTGAAGCAGCGAAGGTCTGATGCAGTCTGGTCTCATCTATTTCTGTGTTTGCCTCCGTGACTAAAGTACAAGAGCCATGAAAACAGGGACTTCACCATCCACTCGCGTCTGTGACGCTGGGATTTGACGTCAAGCAGGCGCTGGAGCCATGTTTCTGAGTCAATGAGAAAGGAAAGAACGATGCGGGAGTTGCCGACGGGAAGAGCCGGATGGCGCCGTGGTGTTGGGGGGTCCTCACTGCTGGTCTGCAGCCACTGGACAGAGGCCACCTGCCCCCCAGACGTGCTGGTATCTGTCACAGCCCAGCTCCCTAGAACATGCCACAGTTTACCAAGAACTTTCTTTAGCGCTCTGTGGTCTGATCTTCCTAACAACCAGAGGGCGGACACAGAGCTGGCGTTCTGAGTGCCTCATTTTACTCCCCAGGAAATGGAAACAAACGAGGGAACTGACTCATCCAGGACTCATGAGGTTGGACTTTGCTAAAATCAATGAGCTTGTGGCCCATTTTCTGACATTTTCCAACCAGTTCTCCTCAAGCACATGGTCGACTCTCGCTGGTGTTCCCAGCGTTTTGGAACTGCACGAAGGATTCCCCGAAGGCCCCGGCTGTCAAGGCCTGGGTCCTCATTTCCCCACTGCCTGACGGTTAATGCAGTCCTGTGCTGACACAGTCTCTCTGGCTGAAGGGTGGCCCGTTCCCATTTCTGGTCCCCGTTGCTGTATTAACGAGAGAACCGTCTGCATGGGGCCTGGGGTAATCATGGCAGAGCTTCTTCCCTCGTGGTCTGGCTCAGGTGTGAGCGATCTGGGGCCAAAGGGCAGCTGAACAGGCCTCACTCGGGGCCTCGTCCTAGGCCTGCAAGATGCACCATGCAGAGCTCTCCCGGCCGGGGACTCACGGCTGACCCAGGGAGGGGAGGACCCCCGTGGAGCAGTGAGCATCACCTTTACTTGCACCTGCCGGCCTGACCTCAGTACACGCAAGGGCAGGTCGGAAATGCAGGCTTCACCTGGGCAGCCACAGCCATTGCTCCAGCTGAAGTCCCTTAGAGGAAGGTGGCAGGGCTGAAAGAAGCCATCTTCCCCCAGTAACTCTATTCAAGCTTTGCCACCGGAGCCTCAGCGAGGACAAGAGCAGACCTGCCAGCTCCGTTGTGGAGACTAAATGAGATCGCACACGGGGCACTGGCACTGTGCTGGCCACGTCGCACGCACTCACAAATTAGTTGTCACCACACCGTCATTTCCTAGTAGCATTAGTCTGGGGCAGACTTGACGAACGTTCTTTGCACCGAAAACCCAGGACGAGCACTGAGACAAGGACTGCCCACCCTCCTGGAAGCCCAGAGCACGGTGGCATGACGTCCGCGAGAGGGTGGAGGAGGAAGTTTCTGCTTGCGGTCCTGCCTTCCTGTGGACTATTCCCTGCGGGATGGCGGAGCTTTGTTTTCCTGTGTGTCTTAGATTGTGCAAGGGGTGAGTGTGTGCGTGTGTGAGCGTGTGTGTGTGTTTAGTCAAGACACCTGGTTCCCTCTTTAGGTGAGAACATGAAAGTGCTCACGAAGCCATGGCAGCTTGTACCCGTTGGCAAAACCCTCGCACTGCCCAGCCTTCAACCCGGTTTCCTGTCCCTCTTCTGGCTGGAAGAGGGGAAGAGGAGAGCTCAAGTTTGAGGGAAAAACTTTCCGGCGGAAATGCAGAGACCTCCCACACCGCACACTGGGGCGGCAGCAATGAACCACATGTGACACGCACACACCCTCACAGGGCAGCCCCACAAGTCCGCGCTGTTGGTGATGGACACAAGCATTCAGTGGCCCCGGCAAGGTGCTCACAGACACATCGTCACTGACAGGTCACAGCCACACTCTCCTGCACACCTTCGTTTCCACAGTGACAGGGGCGCACAGATGCAGGGCCCCGCCCCAGCGCACGCTCCACACCCCACACGCCGACTCGCACGCTCGACACGCCTCCCAGCTCAGAGGCACGTGCCTTTGCGAACTCCCTTTTCCCTCCCCCCACAAGCACTCTGCAAACAACTCCGGCAGCAGAACAGGACGTGCTCCCCACCCGTCGCCGCTCTGCACTGACGAGCGCTGCCCAGTAGGCGTCACACAGACATTATCTGCTCCCCGGCCAGCCGCCCCCTGGAGCGGAAAAAGGAACTGGGGGAAAGGCAGAGGCTTGAGGGTTCTTAGCTCCGAGATGGGGGAGGGCCCGGGCGCACCTGGGTTTCCCGGGGCATCCGTTGATACCTGAGCACACCTGTGGGCAGGTTGCCGGGGCTGGGCACCGGGTGGGGTGGGGACTGTGTGACCACCACGCGGCAGTGCATTCCTGCTATGTCTGGGCTGCCGGCTTTTGCACAGGGAGCGTGGACAGTCCTTGGGAGCCTGCACACCTCTGTCCAGTGCATCCGTGTGTGTGTGTGTGTGTGTGTGTGCGTGTGTGTGCGCGTGCACGCGCGTGCAGTGGGTAAGGCACAACCAGGTGCAGAGTGCAGGTGCGCAGACCAGGCCATGAGGGCACAGTTCCTTCCTGTGGCCCAGAGGTCGGATCGCGGTGGCCGGGCCTGCGGGTGGGCCAGGCAGCGTGAGGAGGATGGGCTCCTAGGGGGACCCTGGCCTGCCAGGCGTTGCTTGGGGTCCCTCAGCGCGCACCCTGGTTTGGCGTCAGCTTGCCACACGGAAAAGACATGCAGCTGGCGCTGGGTCTGAATAAAAGCAAGTGGAAGCCCCGGTGGGAGTTGAAAGGCCTGTTCCGGAAAGACTTGCTCTGCCTCGCTGGGGGCCACTACCCCTGGCTTCCAAAGCCTCCTTTCCTTCTTTCCAAATGACCCCTTGACTGCCACTTAAAATATCCCAGACGGTCCCCTCTGCCCTGATGACAGTCATTAGGCTCAGATAATGGCTATTGATAGGCGGGTTTTGTTGTTGTTGAGGTTTTTTGCTCTTTGCCTGTTTATAATAAGTCATGTGGGCTCCGGCCCCATGAGGGAAGGGCGGGGTGGCCCTTCCTGGCCTGAGGACTGCAGGGCCACTAGAGCCACAATCTCTGCCTAGGAGAGCCCTGGGAGGTTTCCAACTGTTGTCAACAGAAAAGAAGCCAAACTCTGTAAAATAATTTAAAGAAGTTTATTCTGAGCCGAATTTGAGGACCATGACCCAGAACCA
>CAUYSK010041501.1:0-20253 GCA_963575035.1 Avahi laniger | reverse complement strand
ATAATACACTGAATCTCAATATCTTTGTGAGTTTGGGGAGCCTTGGAGAAATTTTAAATAATGTGTTTAAAAATTCCAATGTAGAAGAGTACAAAGAATGATTCAAGATCCTGTGTAATCATCCTTAGCTCCTCTAGCTCTCGGTCCCTGGAGTTTGTCTGGATTCAAATATGAGATCTACATTTTATTAGTTGTATAATCTTGGTGAAGTTATTTAATCTCTTTACTTCTATTTTCTTGGGAGTAACCACTTAATTAGATTTAATTAGCTAATTCATGAAGGTTTTAATGTGGTATTTTATACTCAATAAATATTTAGCTATTATTACTATCTTTGCTGACATCTCAGTTGGTTCCCTTCTATGTCAACCTGTTCTTTCACATTCTATTTCAGATTCACTTAAAAAACTGTGAGAATAGAGAAAATACCATCTAATATTATCTGCTTCCTTTCTCAATTTTTTCTAAGTATGGTTTTCTTCTGTTTCTTTTATTTATTTTGAGACAGTGTTTTGCTCTGTCACCCCAGCTAGTGTGCAGTGATGTCATCATATCTCACAGCAACCTCAAACTCCCGAGTTCAAGTCATCTTCCTGTCTCAGCCTCCCGAGTAGCTGGGACTACAGGTGAGCACCACCACATCTGGCTAATTTTTTCTATTTTTAGTAGTTCCGGGCTAATTTTTCTATGTTTAGTAGAGATGGGGTCTTGCTCTTGTTCAGGTTGGTCTTAAACTCCTGAGCTCAAATGGTCCTCCCATCTCAGCATCCCAGGGAGCTAGCATTACAGGCATGAGCCACCGCGTATGGCCTCTTGAGTATAAGATTTCCTTTCTTTATTTCGCAGAATTTCTTCATAAGCCTCATGATGACTTAAAAAATTTCTGTCAATTATTTGAAAGTTGAGAAATCTATGCAGGTTTGATGTTTGGTAAGAAAGAAGTTAGGTAAATTCTAGTTGGTCTCTCACCTTTTCTGTCTACCTGGGTATTATTTGACCTTTAACTCTTAGTACTTATGTTGAAGGAAAGATTGATTCACATAACTTTTAGCCAAACTTCTAGTGTTAAACAGTCACATAATACCAAAGGTCTCATCTATTTGGGGGATTAAAGATCTCTTTGAGGATCTCATTAAAATTACACACTCTTCAAAGCACAGAATTTTGCTCACCAGTTCAGTCTGTCATGCCTTGAAGTTAATTTGTGGATTCTAGCTTATGGATCCCCTTCTTTACTATGGCTCTGATAAACTAAGGAAGACTCTCCTGATCCTGTTGTCTCGTTATATGTATATGTGATTGGCAATATAATCCTGGATACTTTGAGACACAATATTAACTTTTCCCTAGTCAAAAAATAAGACCTAACCAAGAGTTGTTTAAGCTGGTGATTGGGGATTTATTAAATTGTTCTATTTACTCTTGAAAACATGTGAAATTTTCCATAATAAAAAGCTTCATTTGTGTGTTTGTCTAAAGTAGGATGTGAAAAAATGCATACCACTGGCATGGATTTTTTTCTCTCTGCCCCTTCTACTACTACGTCTTTCACATCTGAAAATGCACCACAACCAATCCACTTCTGCCACTGCCTTTGCAGAACTGTGGTCACCAAAGGAAGTAGAAAGGTAATGAATGATAAGAGAGATGGGAGGGAGGAAACGAGCCCTGGATGTTGCAGATAGCAGCTGCAACACAGCGGATAGCTGCCAAGTTTCTGGTCAGCAAAGATCCCACTTAAGTGTGTAGGTATGAAGTAGAGATGGGTAGAAATCTACCTTTTTCCTGCCTGTCCCTGGTTATTCCGTCTCAGAAATCTATCTTTACTTTTACTCATGGAAATTCCGCCTGTTGCCTGGCACACTTTAATCTGTATTGAGAGTTTCTGATTGGATTTGTAACTTTGCTTCTCTGTGTATTTTCACAAAGCTGAGCACGGAATAATAGAGGAGTCTAAATCGGGTCCCACTAGCCAGCTGCCAGCTAAACTCAGGCTTCCCAAAGTTGATTCTTACAAAGAAAAGGTCCTACAATAACCCAACACATATTCAACTTGGGAACAGCAGATAAGTGAAAGAGACAGCTTCTCATCTACTCTTGCCTCTCTTAACCTTCAGCCACACCATAATCTTTCATAAACAGAAATATGCTTACTGATACTATTGATTATATTAAATAGAGCACAGTAAATAAGAAAGTGATATTTTCTCTCAAGGAAGCTCTAATCCAGATTAACAATGTCAAAAGATTACCAACAGATGTAAAGTTTGGTGGGTTTTTTTTTTTTTTTTAGCCAGTTGAATTTAGCAGTGAAGGGTTGTAGGTGTAAAGTTTAAACTGAAACGTTGTCGCAACCAATTAGAAACACTGAGGCTAATCCACAATAAAGTGTGCTCAAAAAAACGTATAAATTGGTGAGCCAATGTGCCAATTATCAGACACTCTCCAAATAAACTGAAAAATAAGTTATCACACAGAGAATCTTAAAAACAATTAGTATAAAGAGGTGGTTTAAGATTAGTAGACCTATAGCTCTTTAAGTTCCTTATGGTTTTGTCAATAGTATTCCATGTTAATGAAAGATTTGGTGACTGACCTCCAATCTGAAAGACTTGATTTAAATTGTCTCTACCATTTGGGAAAGTTAATTACTACTCTTAGCCTCAGTTTTCTCTCTAAAATGGACATGACAATAGTACCTATAATGTAAGGAGCTTATAAATAATGAACATAAAGAATTCAGCACAGTTCCTGGCAAATAGCACTCAAAACAGAACAGACTTATTATAAAAAGTGTGCATCCTCCAAAAGTGGTGAGATAAACAAGATGGCAACTAAGGTCAAAAGGTACTTCAGAAAAAGAATAAAAACAAATTAAAGAAAACAACAGAACACAAAAAACCATTATAAGTAAAGAAAACTACAGATCAATAGCCCTCAGGCACAGTCAAAAAAAAGCCTAAACAAAATTTTAGCAAACTGAATCAAGCAATATAATTCCCCATATCAACAGAATAAAAAAGAAAAACTACAGTATCATCTCAATAGATGCAGATAAGGCATTTGACAAAATTCAGCAACCATTTATGATAATAACTCTCAGCAGACAAGGAATAGATGGGAACCTCCTCAACATGCAAAAAGGCAACTATAAATAACCTATAGCTAAAAATCACACTATGGTAAAAAGTTGAATGCTTTTTCCCTAAAATCAGGAACAAGACAATGATATTCATCTTCACCACTTCAACACTGAACTAGAGGTCTTGGCCACAGTAATAAGTTGAGAAAAAGAAATAAAAGGTATAAAATAAGAAAGGAATAAATAAAATTATTTTTGTATACAGACAAAATATTGGTCTATGTGGAAAATCCTATGGAATCTATGAAAATGTACTAGTAGTGAGTTTAGCAATATAGATCAATGTAATCCCAATAAAAATCTCAGCATCCATTTTAATACAAATTTACAAGATAATTCTAAAATTTATATTAAAATGCAAAGGACTTAGTATAGCCCAAACCATTGTGTGCAAAATTAGAGGACTTAAACTACCTGATTTCAAGACTTAATAATCATCTCCAGCAGAGTTTCTCAACTTCAGCACTAATGAGGTTTTGGACTAGCTAATTCTTTGTTGTGGGGGACTGGTCCTGCGCACTGTATGATGTTTAGCATAATCCCTGCTCTCTATCCCTACCCAGGGGCAACCTCCTCACCTCACTCCCAATTGTGAGGATCAAAAATATCTCCAGACATTGACAAATGTCTCCTGGGGGACAAAACAGCCCTTCACTGAGGACTACATTAACCACTGAGCTACAGTAACCAAAACAGTGTGGTACTGGCATGAAGACAGACATACAGATCAATGGAATAGAAAAGAATCTAGAAATAGACCCTCATTTGTATAGTCTATTGTTATATAATAAAGGTGTAAAAAGTAAATCTGTGGGAAAGGATAATCATCTTTCAATAAATGATGCTGGAATGACTGGATATTCATATGCAAGTAAAATAAAGCTCACCCTTTATCTCACTGCATATACAAAAATTAACTCAAAACTTATTATAGACTTAAATTTAAGAGCTCAAACTATAACACTTCTAGGAAAGTTCTAGGAAAATATAGGAATATAAGAATATGTAACTTCTAGGAAAATACAGGAGGAAATCTTAGTATAAAATATATGTGATAAAGAACTTGTATCCAGAAAAATAATAAGACAAACCAGCCAGTAAAAAATGGTCAAAAGATTTAAATTGTTATTTAACCAAAGAAGATATGCTGCAGGCAAACGAGCACATGGAAAGATTCATAATATCATCAGACATTAGGGAAATGCAAATTAAAACCACATTAAGGTCGAGTATGGTGGCTCATGCCTGTAATCCTAGCACTCTGGGAGGCCGAGGTGGGAGGATCACTTTAGGTTAAGAGTTCGAGACCAGCTTGAGCAAGAGCGAGGTCTGATCTCTACTAAAAATTAGCCCAGAACTACTAACTATAGAAAAAATTAGCCGGGTGTGGTGGTGGTCACCTGTAGTCCCAGCTACCTGGGAGGCTGAGACAGGAGGATTGCTTGAGCCCAAGAGTTTGAGGTTGTTGTGAGCTAGGCTGACGCCACGGCACTCTAGCCCTGGCAACAGAGTGAGACTCTGTCTCAAAAAAAAACAAAAACAAAAACAAGACACTAAACAAACTCACCTGAATAGCTAAAATGAAAAAAGATTGACTATACCAAGTGCTGACAAAGACACAGGGCAACTAGAACTGATATAGATTGCTGGTGGGAATACCAATTTATACAGATAGTTTGGGAAACATGTTTGGTGATTTCTTACAAAGTTAAGCATACACTTACCATATGACCCAGCAATTCCACTTCTAGGTATTTACCTTAGAGAAATGAAAACTTACATCAACACATAAGCTTATATTTGAATGTTCATAGCAGCTTTATTAACAATAGTCCACAACTGAAAACAATACAAATGCTCATCAACTCACGAGTGGATAAACAAATTGTGGTACATCATATAATAGAACATTATTCAGCAATAAAAAAGAACTGCTGATACACATAACACGAATAAATCTCAAAAGCATTATGCTAAGTATAAGGATACGGGCATAAGTGACATTAATAAAATATCCAGAAATACTACATACGGCTAAAAATAATTATGATTTTCAGTAACTTGTTTTGGTTGTATGAATCATTGGCACTTACTATCTTTTGCTATTTAATTTATGTATCAGTTCTCCTTAAATCAACTATAAACCTCTGCTATAGGGGTTATACTGTATCTCTGGGTAGCACTTCCTCATATTAATTACAATACCTCACATTTGTATATCAATGCACAGGTTTCATAATTCCCATGAATAAAACAACTGAAATGTGGTATATATATATATTGTAATGGAGTCAGGATGCCTGGGTTCAAATCTCGGTGGACTACTTGGGTAATCTGTAATAAGTCATTTAACCTATATGAGATTCACTTTCCTTATTCATGAAACAGAAAAGCATGGGGTAAAGTGGGGAGTGATGGGGACACAGTGATGGTACAACTAGCAATCTTAAAGTACATGAGGCTACTAAGGACAGAAATCTCCCGAAGAGCAAAGAGCCAAAGTTATTGTTGGACTTGATTTTCAGAAGAACCATAGACTGAGAAAGCAGGACATCATGGGCCTTCTTATCTTTTAGATTTTAAGCCGGAGATATTGGAAAAGTCACCACAGAGATAACCGGGTTGTGGCAGACAGCAATCACAGAAACATCCATTTCTGATCCTACAACAGTCTCCTCCTATCATTGGGAACTGGAGTCAACAAACATTGAATTACTTACCTACACATAGGGAAAATGAGCTATTTTAGAATAATACATAACAGGTTAATTTTACTCTACTGGTGTGTTGTTGCTATAGTAATCTATCTCAGTAAGAGAGAAATCATAGGTTCACATATTTGGTACATGTGCTAGGCTGAGACTCTACAATTGGTGGAATTATAAATGCCTATAAATCAAAAGCCAGAATTCTTCAAGGAATTACATTATAGGAGGCCCAAGAAGCTTTACTAGGGATTTGCCGTGTACCTACCATGTGCCAAAAACAGGCACTATGCTAGGCAAGGTCACTTGTTTTATCATTTAATCCTCACAATAGCCCTTATGAGATAGTATGATTATTCCTGTTTTAGACATGAGAAAATCGACAGTTTGAAACACAACTAAGTAATTTGCCTAAGAAATCACCTTTAGTATTTGACAAGGCTAACATTCAAACTCAGAGTTATTTGATTCCACATCCTTACTGCTACTTAAAACCCATTGCCACTACATAAAACCCAGCTTCCGATTATTGAAGCTAACACACTTCCTATAAAATAGTATATTTTATAATTTCTTTGATTTCTTTACTTTTTTTTTTTGCTTCCAAAATAGGAAACAGATATTACTTCCAGCTATCAGAAGGGGAAACTGAAGCTATATACACAGTGATAAAGCAAGTTCTTGAATCCTGGAATTCCTGGCCCTTTCTCTGCATTAACATTCCCCTGAGATTCATTATAAAAACAATGATGAGAAAGAAGAGAAGTTGGAGGAGAAACTGGATATGCAATTATAAGACCAAGTGTTTTCATTCTTTGAATAGCCCACATGTATTTATTGAGTACCTACTAAACATCAAGCACAGTGCTTGGCACTGAGGATACAACAGTGAATTAAAAAAACAAGACACAGTTTATTCCCATAGGGAAGTTTCGCCCTAGTGGGAAGATAATGACAACTAAATTGACAATTAAAATATAGTGCAATAAATGCAGAAATGGGATAACACAGAGTGGCATAGGCTCACAGAGAAGACTAAACCCAGAAGGGTGGAGGCAGGGCTACCAGATAAATATTAATACAAGACACCCAGTTAAATTTGAATTCCAAATGAATGATGAATAATTTTTTAGTAAAAGTATGTACCAAATATTGTCCTGTATTTTTATTTGCTATATCTGCCAACCCCAGGTGGAGGTGATATTTAGAAAAGCATCTCAGAATAAATGATACCTAAGATAAAAACTGAACTACTATTATTTGTCCCCACACCCTGAAGAAGTATGTTAAGTGCTGTCCTATGGAGACAACAATGCGACCAGGATCTCTGGCCTTCTGACTGCAACGTTTGAGAAACTGAGGGCTTCTGCCAGCAGCCATGTAAATGACCCATCCAAGAAGCAGATCTTCTAGCTCTAATCCAGCCTTCAACCTACAACCTACAACCTCATGAAGGACTCTGAGGCAGAATTAGGTAACCCATTTGCAGATTCCCCTTCCTCAGAGACTGTGTGAGATAAATGTTTGTTTAAAACTTTTAAGTTCTTAGTAATTTGTTATGCAACAATAAGTAATGCTCTGCCCATTAGAGGGGTACTGCATCCCTTATGAATGGAACTATTTTAGCTCCCCATCATGTTTATTCTCTGGCTGGGAGGAGCCACAATCCGTGACCTCAGCAAGAATGAGGTGGTGGATTCAGAGGGCCACAGCTGGGACTGTCAGTCAACTATGCCTCCCACCAGTAGGAGATCTGAATGGTGCATTACCACGGCAACCACAGGATCATGAAATGTTTGTTAGCTACAGCACATGCTTTCTGAAACAAAATAATAAGATCATTTTTAAAGAAGAATATTTTTAAAATTTCTTTGAATTCAGCTTAATCACCTGAGAGAACTATGTGAAAATGGAAATACAAGCATAATAGAGAAAATTAGCAGAACTAGGAAAACTCCTAATCTTGAATTTGCTCTGGTTATTAGCTTGATTTTATATGTGCTAAGAACCAATGAAATAATTTGTTCCTGGGTGGGTTGTTTTGTCTCTCTCATTCAGAAAGGAATTTCTGAAACCTAAGAACAATGTGCAACGAGGAGCTATGAGTTATGGTTAATCAACTAATCCAGAATTTCTAAGAGCACTCTGGTGAAACAATTTAAGTGTTGTGAATTCCATAAATTACTGTATTCCAAAAGATAAGTTTAAGCGAATGTATTTCCAACAATCTACTGTGAACAGAAAATGTCACAGAAGGACAGTTCCCTTTTTTTCCAAAAATTCAGGCTGAGTTGAGAGGGAGTAGAGATAACTGTAGAACTAAATATGGCTAGCCAGGGAGAGGCTAAGAAGTTTTCCTCTTTGACCACAGCCCCTAGATTCAATTCCTCAGCTTTATAAAGTTTTCTATCCATATCATCACAGAGTTCATGCTATTATGACATATTTTTCCCCAGGCCAGTTCAATACCAATTGAGCTCAGCATATATTTATGTTGAAATAAGGTCTATGTACCAGATATATCAGATGTCACTTTTCCCCTTATGGCTTGCAAAATAATCACAATTATCTTAGAAGATCTCCAACTCAAATTTCATAGAAATCAAGGTAAGGATATTGCCTTAAAGGTCTTACATCTGTATGAGAATATAATCCACTGATTTAAATTGTGAAAATAAGTAATTCAAAATCTAAGCTGTTAGAACTTGAAATTATTCTGAGCCATAGAGGAATGTGATTATGGAGCCTGAGTCATGTAACCTAGGCAGCTATAACCTCTGTTTCTCTGAATATAGATTAGCCATCTTCCTTACTTACATTGTTTTGTAAAATGTTGTAAATGACTAAAGCACACCAAGGAAGACCTCTGTACTCTTTACTAAAATGGAACTCTAAATATACTCTCAAATTGAAAAGGAAATGAAAAAAGCTGTACAGAAAACAAACTGTAACTAATAAAATTGTTCTAATTCATAAACTAGCCTGGTATAGAAACATGTTATAATCCCTATTAAATTTCTTTATTTTCTGCTTATATAAACCAGACCTTAACTTTTGCCTTTGGAACACTGACCCTACTCCTTTGGAGTCTGTGTTACCCAAATGGCTATTCTCAGCTTTGTGCTTGAATAAACTCTTTAAAAATTGGATTCTGATACTTTAAATTATTTCAGGTTGACAAAGTAAAGCCGGATCTAACCTGTGTTTTCCAGAAATTTCTATGTAAATTAATATTTTTCAGTACTTTATTCTTAAAATATCCAATTTGTTTAAAAATTACCTCAGTATTCCAACCCTAGATAGCAAAAGAAAGAACACAGTGATCAAAACAAAAATGTACAATATCTTTGAATTCAAGTATCTGATAATGAACGGCTTTTACACACAACACTTCTGACACCAAATTTTGGGGTTTTTTAATCACACCAACCAATTCTCCAATCTTCCAGACACCAACTAGGTGTCCAACAAATCAATTCCATTCTGATAGCAACTACCTGGAGTTAGCCCAGACCCCACAGATTAAGGGGTCGGTCCTGCTCGCCACTTCAGATGCCAGCCACAAATGGTGAGCCCAAGCTACTCTCATTTTTCCCTACAGACTACAAATTCGAGGGTTCCCATGACCCCTCCTCAGTTTCAGTAACTCACTACAATGACTCACAGAACCCAGGAAAGTATTTCACTTACTATTACCAGTTTGTTATAAAGCAACACACTCAGGGATACAACAGTCAAAAGGAAGAGATGCATGGGGAGGTGGACAGAGCTTCCATGCCCTCTCTAGACATTCCACCCTCCCAGTACCTCCACGTATTCACCAACCCAGAAATTCTTCAAATCCTGTCATTTATGGAGGTTTCTCTATGTAAGCATTTTTTTTTTTTTTTTTGAGACAGTCTTGTTCTGTTGCCCCAGGTAGAGAGCAATGACATCATCGTAGCTCACTGCAACCTCAAACTCCTGGGCTCAAGAGATTCTCCTGTATCAGCCTCCTAGGAGTGGGGACTACAGGCACAAGCCACCAAACCTGGCTAATTTTTTTCTATTTTTAATAGAGACGGGGTCTCGATCTTGTTCAGGCTGGTTATGTAAGCATGATTGATTAAATTGTGGCCTTTGGTGATTATCTAAATTTCCAGCCCCAGTCTCTGCCTGTAAGTGGCAGGGGGCTGGGGGAGGGGCACACGTCGAAAGTTCCAACCCTTGGTCTTTTTGGCACCAGCCTCCATCCTAAGGTATATGGGGCCCCCAGCCAGCAATCTTCTCTTTAGTGTACAAAAGATACTCATCACTCTAAAGATTCCAGAGATTTTAAAAACTGTGTGCAAGGTACTGGAGACAAATAACAAATATTTATTTTTTATTATACACACTGATATTACAGAATAAAGCAGCAGTTATTCAGCTGCTTTTCTACAGAAACTAGTAGCAGTTATATACTTACTTTGATCCAATTATATATAAATTGATACGCATATCAAACAAAGTCCTGAAGTTTTAGGCCTAAGCCCCATGCACTTGTTCATGGCCACTCTACCACACTTAAGATTTTGCAATGACCATATCAATGTTTCTTAACAATTTGGTTGTTTCATAGTGAGGTCTAAAGATCTGGAATCAAAAATCAAAAAGAGCTTTAAAAACTGGCCAGCAAAATAATCAATGAACAATGGTCAAAATAACATATGACCAATTTCTAGAGGATTAGCTGTCTTTTCTAACTAAACACCACATTATAAAATTTTATGATTCAGAGTAGAAGAGAGCTGAGAAAAAAACATTCAATACAAAACTCTTTAGCATCATCTAGGATAGAAAATGCTACTCAGACAGTTTTACTTTTCCTAATCTTTCTGCCTGCCTCCAGCTTTCTTTCCTCATATTTAGAATTTCTTTTATTTTATTCCTCTTAAAAAATAATATTTTTCTAGTTCTTTTTGTTCATAAGTAACCTAATACATATTGTAGAATTTCTTATCTCACTAATACATCTTAATTATTATAAAGATAACACTTTTTATTTTAATGGGCATTTGAATAATTACATTCTCCCAAAATAAGTACGTAAAAATAATTACTAAAATATTTATTAATTTTCCAGTGATTTCACAATCTTACCTCTCTCCTTTCTGCTTTGTTTAGTGAAGTTAACTTAAGAGAAGCTCCCAACAAAATCTGAAAACAGCAAAACCTAACAACGAAATGTTTTCTTTGTTTCATCCACTCAACAAATACACACCAAGCCCCTAAGAGAGGCACTATGCTAACTAAGTACAAGTCCTACTTTATCTCAAGAGCCTGCCATTACAATATAATCTTAAAAGACCAACGAGGCTAATAACATTCTATATTTATTTATTTAAATTATACTTAAATATAGAAAGATACGTATATTTGCATGTAGACAGTTTTTTAATTGTTCTGTGCCTTCCACCTTGTTCTAAAGACAAATTCTGAGAACTACATATATAGGGTTAGGAATAAGGGTACCAGTGGATAAAATAGAAAGAAAATCAACAGTTAAGAACCTTTCAAAGTTATTAAAGCTCTAAAAGTAATACAATAATCTATGTAGTGCTTTACAAATATTATATTATTTGAGTCTAGCAGTGTTCCTGATTACAACAATCAACAGAATCTGGCTATCAACTTACTTGTCTTTGCCAAGAAATTCAACTCAGTCTATTGAAGGATTTTCATATGAGAATATATTTTCAGTTTTATAGCTGAAGTCAATGGGAAAATAGCATTCAATTATAAAAATATACTTGATAAACTCAAACCAAATCTCATTAGATGTCATAGGATAGATACTACATTAACACTTGAGTCTTACTTTAAGTATTAAGTGTATGATATTTTTAAGATCCATAATCATAACCTTGGATCAGATTATAAATATCTTTTGATACATTTTATAAAATCCTTCTTATAATTAAGCTCCTTAAAATGAGGGCAAAATATATTTGATACTGAGATGCATACTACAATAAGTTTTAGTGTAATTTATAACTGAATATATGGGAATGGTCCTCAATTCATTAAGAATTTATTTGTGGCTGGGCGTGGTGGCTCACACCTATAATTCTAGCACTCTGGGAGGCAGAGAGGGAAGATTGCTTGAAGTCAGGAGGTAGTGACCAGCCTGAGCAAGAGTGAGACCCTGACTCTACTAAAAATAGAAAAAATTAGCTGGACACGGTGGTGTGCGCCTGCAGTCCCAGCTACTCGGGAGGCTGAGGCAGGAGGATCACTTGAGCCCAGGAGTTTGAGGTTGCAGTGAGCCATGATGATGCCACTGTACTCTACCCAGGGTGACAGAGCAAGACTCTGTCTTAAGAAAAAAAAAAAAAAAGAATTCATTTGTACCAGGGAAATTAAATTAAAGCCACAATGCATTACCACTGCATATCCACCATACAGAGTACAAGGAAAGAGATGAAAAATACTGTGATGGTTAATGTTTATGTGTTAACTTGACTGGGCTAAGGGATGACTAGATAGTAGAAAAAACATTATTTCTGGGTGATCTCTGAGGGTGCTTCTGGAAAAAATTAGTATTTGAATCAGAAAACTAAATAAAGAAGTTCACTCTTATCAATGTAGGTGAGCATAATCCAATTGCTGAAGGCCTAAATAGTGCAAAAAGGCAAAAAAAAGGGAGAATTTGCTTCTGTTTGAGTTCGAACATCCATCTTCTCTTGTCTTCAGACATTGGCACTCCTAGTTCTTGGGCCTTTGGAGTAGGATTGGGATTTACAGCATCAGCCCCTCTAGTTCTGAGCCTTCGAACTTGTACTGAATCACACCACTAGCTTTCCGGGTTCTCCAGGTTGCAGAGGACAGATCCTAGGACTTCTTGGCTCCATAATTGCATGAGCCAATTCCTATAGTAAATCTGTTTCTCTCTATATATATACATGTAAAATACATACATATATGTACACACACACACACACACAGAGTTGACTTTTGAACAACATGGGTTTGAACTCTGTGGATTCACTTACACACAGATTTGCTTCTGCCTCTGCCACCCTTGAGACAGCAAAATCAATCCGTCCCTTCCTCTTCCTCCTCAGCCTGCTCAACATGAAGCCGATAAGGATGAAGACCTTTATGATAATCCACTTCCACTTAATGAAGAGTAAATATATTTTCCCTTCCTTATGATTTTCTTAATAACATTTTTTTCTAGCTTACTTTATCATAAAAATACAATACATAATACATATAACATACAAAATACGTGCTGACTATTTATGTCATCAGTAAGGCTTTTGGTCAACAGTGGGCTATTAGCAGTTAAGTTTTTACGGAGTCAAAAGTTTTATGCAGATTTTCAACTGTGCAGGCGGTCAGTGTCCTTAACCCCCATGATGTTCAAGGGTCAACTGTGTGTGTGTGTATATATGTGTGTGTATATATGCATAAATATATACACACATATAAAATCAATAGGAGAGATATCTTATATCTGTTTCTTTAGATAACCCTGAGTAATATACATCAGGTATTGGCAAGGATGTAGAGGAACAGGAATCTTCACATACTGCCTGCTGGTGGGAGTGTAAACTGGTATAACCACTTTGGAAAAAGTCATCTGGAAGTATCTACTAAAGCTGAACCCTAACCAAACAATTCCAAACCTAGGTATATGCCCTAGAGAAGTGCACACATGTGTTCATCAAAGGACATGGACTAGAATGTTTATGACATCCCTAATCACAATATTTGAAACTTAAAACTACCCAAATGCCCAAGAACATTAGAATGAATAAATAAATTATGGTTTATTCACACAGTGGATAATACTACATAACAATGAGAAGGGATGAGCTACAACTACCTATAGCAACATGGATAAATCTCAAAAACTTAATATTGAGCAAGAGAAGCCAGCCACAAGTCATAAATACTGTACAGTTACATTTATATAAAGTATAAAAATAGACAAAAATAATCTATGCTTTTAGAAGTCATAATAGCAGCCACCCTTGAAAGGAAGCACAAGGCATGCTTCCGAGGTACTGGTAATATTGTGCTTCTAGATACAAATGCTGGTTTATAAAACTTCACTGAGCCGTATACTTTTATTTGTACTTTTATATGTATAAAAAATCTTGAAATATATATATAAACACAAAATATGAATATTTTAACTATAAAAGTAATGCTCTATGAATATATTACAAAATACAGAAAAGAATATATAGTAACAATCATAATCTCACATTCTAAAGATACCTTGTTTCCTTCATAGTATTTATACAAGATACAAAAAATTTTTCAAAAAGACATTTTATAAAAAGTAATTTGACATATTTCCTCATTTTTTCGGTAAATAAATCTTATAATTAAGAACATAAAATACATATAATTTTACTTAAATTTGAGCTGTTAAATTATACCAAAACATGGTTACATAAAATAATTATTTTTTGTCAGTATTTCTAACTTTAAAATGTTTCTTGGGTCAGGTGCGGTGGCCCACACCTGTAATCCTAGCACGCTGGGAGACCAAGGTGGGAGGATCACTTGAGCTCAGGAGTTTGAGACCACCCTGAGCAAGAGTGAGACTCTGTCTCTACTAAAAATAGAAAAAAATTAGCCAGGCATCATGGCACATGCTTATAGTCCCAGCTACTCAGGAGGCTGAGGCAGGAGGATCGCTTGAGCCCAGGAGTTTGAGGTTGCTGTGAGCTAGGTGGACGAGACAGCAGTCTACTCAGGGCAATAGAGTGAGACTCTGTCTCCAAAAAAGAAAACAATAAATAAAAAAAAAAATAAAATGCTTCTTTTCATTAGCAAAACTTTATGACTAAAAAATTAGCTATCATCTACATACATACACAGAATTTACTTTAAAAACCACCTAGTAACAGATTTCTGTGTAGAAGCTATTATACTTTTTTGCTATTTATAAATAATGCTATGATAAACATCTCTGTCTTTGTCTACATTAATCATATGGTGAAATTTATTTTCTTAGGCTAGAAACCTAGAGGTAGAATTACAGGAGACAATGTTTTTACATTAAAATTAGTAAAAGGTGAAATACTGCTGTAGCACGAAAACACTGGCTTGCAAGAGCAACAAAATGGATAACTTTTCCTGCTTTCTTCACTAGTCTTTTATTTTAGACAGTGCTCCTTAGTCAGTGGAGCCCCTCAATAAAGCAAAATATCTGTTGTCTGAAAGTTTAAGACATGTAAAGCTTGATAACATCTCCGTACTAGACATGCAGCAGGTATTAAGAAAAGTTTTCTGAATTGAATGAAAAATCTTAAGCAGGAAAATCAGGCTGATCCTACCTGTTGCTCAATCCCCACTTCCGCATACCTTAACATTTACCAGTCATTCTTAAAGTATGGTCCAAAGCTAGCAACATCAGCTTCCCCTGAGACCTTTCTAGAAATATTATTTTTCAGATTCCATTCCAGACCTACTAAATCAGAAACTCTGGAGGTAAGCCTGGTAATCTTTAGAACATGTCTTCCAGGCCAGGCATGGCGGCTCATGCCTGTAATCACTTTGGGTGGCTGAGATGGGAGAACTGCTAGAGGCCAGGAGTTCAAAGTTGTAGTGAGCTATGATCCCCCCACTGCACTCCAGCCTGAGTGACCGAGAGAGACCCTGTCTCAAAAAAACAAACAAACAAAAACAACAAGAAAAACATGACCTCCAGGTGATTCTGATGCTTGCTAAAATTTGAGAACTATTGACCTAGAGTATTCCCAACTTCCAAGCATACTAAGAAAACATCAGCTCTATTAATCAGGGAGTAAAAAAAGATATATTATTTTTTTCAAATTATTACACTAATGGTTACTTTGCTTATTTGGGAGACTAAAGACCTTATTGATAAATAAATGTTTCCATCTTCTCTACTTCCTTTAGATCTGTGATTTACATGTCTACAATCATGCTGTTTTTCATATGATAATGGTCCCAAATGGCCTCACTAAAGGATGTAAAGAATATAAAGGAAGTCATTAAAGAAAGGGATAATAACAGAGTTCCCAGCTTATTCTGTGATATGCATAAGATATTTGATTTAATTAGTTTCAAAGACAGAAAAATGAAATAAGTAATTTGTATTAACAGCAAATTTTGCTAGCAATTTCCTTTTACTTTATTTTTTTTTTTTTGAGACAGAGTCTCACTCTTTTGCCCAGGCTAGAGTGAGTGCCGTGGCGTCAGCCTAGCTCACAGCAACCTCAAACTCCTGGGCTCAAGCAATCCTTCTGCCTCACCCTCCCGAGCAGCTGGGACTACAGGCATGTGCCACCATGCCTGGCTAATTTTTTCTATATATTTTTAGTTGTCCAGCTAATTTCTTTCTATTTTTAGTAGAGACGGGGTCTCACACTTGCTCAGGCTGGTCTTGAACTCCTGACCTTGAGTGATCCTCCTGCCTTGGCCTCTCAGAGTGCTAGGATTACAGGTGTGAGCCACCATGCCCAGCCAATTTCCTTTTACTTTAAAATATAGCTTATAAATATATGCATAAGGATGGTCTTTTCTAATAATTTAATCAGCATCTTGTAGACATTTTCTCCATATTTAATATAGCAATAAAAGAAAGGCTCAAATATCAAAGAAACAATGAAGGAAGCAAAGGGGAAGAGGATAAATGTTTTCTTCAGCACTTACTACTTGTTAGCTAAGTATTATGTATGTAGCTTTACATGTGAGAGTTAAATGAGGAAATATACTCCCTATAAGGCAGGTATTATTAGTCCCATAACACAAATGTGAAAGTCAGATAAAGAGAAATTTAGTAAATTTTCTGTATTACAATTGTAAACCTATTGAGTAGCAAAGCTGAAATGTGAAACTGTGCTTCTATGGTTTCAAAACCTGTGCCTTTTCAAATATGTCAAACTTGCTTTATAGCATGAAGCAAAATACAATGCCTATTTTTTTTTTTTTGTGAGACAGGGTCTTGCGCTGTCTCCTGGGCTAGAGTACAGTGGTGTCATCACGGCTCACTGTAACCTCACACTCCTGGGCTCAAGCGATCCTACTGTCTCAGCCTCCCAAGTAACTGGGACTACAGGTGTGCATCACTGCGCCTGGCTAATTTTTCCATTTTTGGTAGAGACAGGGTCTCACTCTTGCTCAGGCTGGTCTTAAACTTGTGACCTCAAGCGATCCTCCCGCTTTGCCTCCCCAGAGGCTAGGATTTAGACCATCATGCCTGGTCTAAATACAACCAATGCCTTTTCATTAGAGTAAATCAAAACCTACTCAAAAAAAGATATGCTTAGTAAAATTTTAGCAACTTTTAATACTTCTCTAGTCAATATTTTATTTTTTTAAGTCATACACAGCTTTTAGCTGCCATTTTTAATTACCATGTTAATTTTTTTTTTTTAATTTACTTTTACTTTTTTTTTTGAAGATAGAGTCTGACTCTGTCACCCTGGGTAGAGTACAGTGGCATTATCATAGCTCACTGTAACCTCAAACTCCTGGGCTCAAGTGATCTTCATGCCTCAGCCTTCCAAGCAACTAGGACTATAGGCGTGCACTAATTTTTTTCTATTTTTAGTAGAGATGGTGTCTTGCTCTTGCTCAGGCCTGAACTCCTGACCTGAAGTGATCCTCCTGCCTTGGCCTCCCAGAGTGCTAGGATTACAGGCATGAGCTACTGTACCCTAAAACTTTATAATATTAAAAAAACTGAAAAAATTCACTTTTTTGGTGGTTCAGGAATAATATATTGCATTATCAAAACTACTTACAAATCTATAATATACAATCAAAAAACAGAGCAAAGTTATATAACAAAATTTGTTGCAAAAGCAGCTAACAGGAAGATAAAAATATGGTAACCACAGTCTCTTTAAAAACACTTTTAATTTTTTCCTTATTTTTAAATTTTAAATCAGGTATGCCTCAGATTTTCAGTTTAAAAAGGTAATTCTTATTTAGTTCTAGTATTTAATTATTTAATATAGTAACAAACTAACCACTATTATTTAAATAAAATTTACCTTGGAGATAAAGACAGGAAAAATACTAGTGAGAAAAGGATCACAAGGCAAAGGTCCTTCAGGAAAAGCAACCTACTGGAATGAATAGGTCAATAATTAAAACTATTTGTAGAATGTGATAGTTTTCTGTTTTTAGGTCATTAAGACATTTTTAAATATCCTGAAACCAAACCCAGACTCAAAAAGCAAAGCCAGAACCATTCACTGTGTTTATTAAAATACAATCTCTTACTAAGCCTGGCACAGTAAGAGAAGCCAAACTCACCCTAATATGACCTCATATTCAGAAGCCTGCCAAAAAATTTTTATAGAAATAGAAACCAAATGTTGCTTATACCTACTACTCAAATATAAAATAAAACAGAAGCTTACTAGATATTTCAGGGCTTAAATTTCTGAAGTAAAATCCAAAAAAAAGAATATGGGCAAAAGTTAGTGGCTTGTTGAAGTAAACATGGAACTCTAAAATACATATGCCACCGCATTTTTAAGATTTTGAACACTGAAATAATCTCTTTCTAAAGCCAATTCCCTACCCTTTCACCTTTCAAACTCCTTTTAACTTTATCTTTCTCATCAAGAAAAGTGAAGTTCTCACATTTTCATCTCAGCAGAAATGCATTATGTTCCTATTGCTTTGCCCACAAACTGCTTCCTTTATTCCTGTTCCCAGGCGATGAACATTTGTTAAAAAATGTTGCAAAACTCTAAACAATTGGTTCCACTATATATGTATGTATAGATGCTCCTTGACTTACAATGGGGTTATATCCTAATAAACCCACTATAAATTGAAAATATTGTAAGTTGAAATGCATTTAATACACCTAATCTACCGAACATCACAGCTTAGCCTAGCCTACCTTAAACGTGCTCAGAACATTTACATTAGCCTACAGTTGGGCAAAATAATCTAACACAAAGCCTATTTTATAATAAAGCATAGACTCATGTAATTTATCGAAATCTGTACTGCAAGTGAAAAACAGAATGGTTGTATGCATACCTGAAGTATAATTTCCTACTGAATGTGTATCACTTTTACACTATTGTAAAGTCAAAAAATCTTAAGTCAAACCATCTTAAGTTGGGGACTATAAGTTTGGGACTGTTAACTTCAGATAGTTCCCTGCAGTTACTCAGGGATCCCTAGAATCATCTCTAAGATTATAAAGAATTAAAAATAATACAAAACAGGCTCTAATCAACAATATTCTCCAAATGGAGAATTTACGTACTTCTCTCATAACTAAGTGAGGTTTAACTAGGGCTGCGGTCCCCAACCCTAGGGTGGAGGCACAGTACTGGTCCGTGATTTGCTAGGAAATGGGCTATGTATCAACACCTGACATCCACATCACCTCCCCCAACCCACAATACCCCATCCACCAACCCTTGGTCGGTGGAAAAATTGTCTTCCATGAAACCAGTCCCTGGTGCCAAAAAGGTTGGGGACCGTTGGGAATTCAAGGTTGATGTGACATGTAAAAATAAATCAATGTAATTAATGGGCTAAAAATACTCTACCATATAATCACTGTAGTAGATGCAGAAAAAGCATTTGACAAAATCCAACAACCATCCATGACCAAAACTCTTAGAAAACTGAGAACAGACGGGAAACTTACTCAACCTGATAAAGGGCAGCTGTGAAAAATCTACAGCTAACATCATACTAAAAATAAACGACTTAATGCTTTCCTCCATCCCTAATATGCAGAACAAGGCAAGGATTTCTGCTCTCACCATTTCTACTCAACTTTACGCTAAAAGTCCTCATGAGTGAAGTTGGGAAAGAAAAAGAAATACAAATTGGAAAGTAAGAAGTAAAATTGTCTTTATTCACAGATCACATAATCATACACATAGAAAATCCTAAGGAATCCACAAAAAAGCTACTAGAATTAATAAATGAAGTTTGCAAGGCAGCAGGCTACAAGATCAAAATACAAAAACCAACTGTATCTCTATATGCTAGCAAAGAACTGGAAATTGGTATTAAAAATATCACTTAAAATAAAAAATATGCTGGAAACTAACTAATAAGTAATTAGAGCAAGATTGTAGGATGTAAGGTTAATATAGAAAAGTCAATTGCTTTCTTATATGCCAGCAATAAATAATTGGAATCTGAAATTAAAACACAAGCCCACTAGACATGGTATAGTGGCTCACGCCACAGTGGCTCCTGGCAACTTGGGAGGCTGAGCTGAGAGGACTACTTGAGGCCAAGAATTCAAGATCTGGCCAGGCGCGGTGGCTCACGCCTGTAATCCTAGCACTCTGGGAGGCCGAGGTGGGCGGATCATTCTGAGCTCAGGAGTTCGAGACCAGCCTGAGCAAGAGTGAGACCCCACCTCTACCAAAAAATAGAAAGAAATTAATTGGACAGCTAAAAATA
>CAUYSK010041499.1:0-38122 GCA_963575035.1 Avahi laniger | reverse complement strand
ACCACAGGGAGGGCGGATCTTCCCCACCTGGTCCACTCAGACTCACGTGCTGATCGCCTCTGGAAACACCCTCACAGACACACCCAACAGTAATGCTTTCCGAGGTTGCTAGGTATTCCTTAATCCAGTCGAGATGACACCTGCAATTACCCATCACACCACAGACCCTGTCTTCTAAACCCTGGGGTCAGCCGTTCTCCCTGTGATGTCCAGAAGCACTGTGGGAGGGGACTCCCAGGGAGAAAGGCCTGGGGTGTTTCCAAGGGCCCCCTCACTCCCAGCTTCTGCAAATGGAGACAGTGTCTGGTGAGGGGCACAAGTGGGCGTCATGGCAGCCGGGAGGGCCCAGCCCATTCATCTCTGAGGTCCTGGCATCTGTGGCTCTCCCGAAGGTTTTAGCCCAGATCTGCCCCCCTCCCCCCCACATCTCTCCCAGGCGGGGCTTCCCTTACTCCCTGTCCTCTCTTTCCTCCCCCGTCATTCACTCCACACACCCTGAGAAGCGCAGGGGTGGGGGTGGGGGGTGTGAGGGCAAGTTACACAGACGGTGAGAGGAATTCAGGGTGGAGGTGGGGGAGCCGGGGGGTGAAAGCTTCCCCTCAGGCTCCAGCCAGAGGCTGAGCGCACAGGAGGCGCAGGCCTGTGGGAAAGAGGCAGTGCTTCCTCATACCCCACAGGTCAGAAGGATGCATGGCCAGCCCTGCAGTGGGGCCGGGACCAGGGCCCCCTCCCCCGATCCAGCTTCCCACCCTGCACCCCCAGGTCCTGGCTGTGCCCCAACTAGGCCTGAGTTCCCTGCTCACCCCTGTTGTCACCCCCAGGATCAGAAGACGGAAACAGGACTGTCTCGTGTCAACCTAAATGAACCACTGAGGCAAAAATCTCAATCAACGGAGGCTTATTGAGCCAAGATTTCGAGAATGTGTCTGGGAAAAACCGTGAACCGCAGACAAGCTGTGGCTATTTTTTTCCAACAGGGATGTTGGAAGCTTCAGCAAGTTAAAGGCAGACAGAGAGAAGGAAAAAGGCAGGGGCAGAGGGGCTGATGGGGTGGTGGCTACATTCTTGTGAAGCCCAAGAAATCTACATTTTACATAAAATAAGGGAGTGGAGGAAGCATCCATTTGGTAGATGTCACGGGGTAGGTGGAAGGATGCCTGACTCCATCTTTTCTCCAGTCGCATCACCTGTAAAGACAAAGTAATTCACCATTAGTGTGGAATTGGACAGGCTTGAGTTTTAGGTACTAGACATAGATACAATATGCACGTCCTTGCTTATGGGAGGTTAGCAGGAAATTTCCTTAATGAATGATCTGTGGGGCCCGCTCTTCGCAGGGGCCTGAGCCCGTGATTTTCCTTTTACTCTCAGAACCCCTGTCTGGGGTGGGCTTTTCACTCCTGCATGAGCCTGGACCAAGACCGTCTCTGGGCTTGTGCTACCTGCAGGAGGAATGGGGTAGAGGTCAGTCCCTGCCTCCTGGAGTCACACACCAGGGGCCAAGCAAGGCCGGGCAGGGTCTCCCAGGAGAGGGGATGTGCGTGCATTAGCTACTGGTGTAAAATGTGCTAATCATGTGAGGCACCAGCCTTGAGGTGCACCCCCAGTGTCAGGGTCTGGGGAGATGCTCACACAAATATCAGGTCATCATTATTGTGGGTTTCTGTGCAGGGAGGGGGCAGCCTAGACCTGTGCTTTAAAATAATACTCTTATACCCTTCTGAGCAACATGGCGAGACCTCATGTCTACAAAAAAAGTGAAAATAAAAAATTAGCCAGGCATAGTGGTGCACACCTCTAATCCTAGCTACTCGGGAGGCTGAAGCAGGAGGATTGCTTGAGCCCAGGAATTTGAGGTTGCAGTGAGCTATGGTGATGCCACTGCACTCTAGCCTGGGCAACAGAGCAGGACCCTGCCTTGAAAAAAAAAAAACAAAAACCACCGCCACCACCAACAAAAACTACTCATGGAAGAAGGATGGAAGGGCTTCCTTCCATAAGCCCAGGGAGGTCCCACTGACCTCCCACCCTAGTCCCCAAGAACTGGACTCTTTCAGAGCAGGGGCCTCTGTCTTAGCCTGGTTTCCCCTCTAAGTAGACCGTGAATGGGCGTTGGTCTCGGGTACAGGCCGCTGATTTGGAAAGTGATCCCAGGAACAGAAGCGAGGGGTCAGGGTGGGGGAAGGAGGGCACGGGGAGGGGGTTGACCAATACAAGAATGTTATTGAGTTGGCCACCCCCAGGGGTGGCTGGTGTTGGCCCCACAGGGACCTATTTAAGAGCCTGTGAAACGTGTCTCAAAACCGTCTTCCCAGGAGATCAAAAATGTACCGATTTGCTTCTGTACCTCCCATGGGCCTCACTTCTGGGGTGCACACATCTGAGAGCTAAGCAGTTCCACAGGTGTCTGTCCACCCACAGGACATCAGAAAAGTCTCTGGCAGGAAGTAGGAGGTTCTAGGCCAAGGCAAGTGGCCACCCGGTTGCACCTTTGCAGAGCCCAGAAAGCCCGCATGGAGCTGGCCACCAAAACAGGGGCTGCAGGAGGCGGAGGGCACCGAGGAGTTTAGACCAGTGTCCAGTACAGGCCCCACCTTTGTGCCTTCACCAAGCCATCAGCAGCATCAGTAGCATCTTGCAGGGCCAGCTTTTCAGGGTACAAAACATATTTTCCCAGAGTCAGAGAACTCCGAGGTGGGACGTCATTGTGGACGTGGGCACATTCTGCGCGCACGGCAAAATCTCAGAGCTCCGCTCAGCTTTGCTCCACTCCAAGCCCAGTCTGGCTCCTCTCCCTAAGTGCTTCCCCAGCAGAGGGGCTGGGTCCGGAAGGAAGCAAAGCCCATTCTGCCGGGAACCACAGCCATTCCAGCCGCACTAGCCTCTCTTCATTTCTCAAGCAGCTCGTTCGGGCTTCTCAGCTTCCTCCCCGCTCAATGTCTCTACTTTCTTCCTGGGTCCCACCCCAGTGCCCTCCTGCCCCCTCCCCAACCCACCCCCTGATATTGGCACTGGCTTCCCAGGCCTCCTGTCGCTCAGCTTTTTCCAAGGCTGTTTGGGACCCAGCCCAAATCAGCAATCACAAGTAGCCACTTTTCCTTCCCTCTCACACAAGGTAGCCATTGTCCACCGCACAAGGGAGGACCATCCGTGCTCCTGCTGCGGCAGAGAAAGGATGTTTACCCAGGGACGTCGGCACCACCTTCGTGCTGGGTCCAGCCACTCCATGTCACATGCAGGCTAGACACACACCTCCCATGAGCCCACACGGTAGGTGCAGAGAACAGGCATGCGAGACACAGAATGGGCACACAGGCGCAGGACGGGCTCAGAACAGACACGGGCAGCTGCCATTCGAGGCCTTGGCGGGTATGTTCCTTTCTCAGCTGTGGCTCAGGCCCCGGGGTGCGCCCTGCATCCCTCCTTCCCAGCCTCACTGATCCTGCCCTCCCAGGTGGGTGCTCTGATTCCCGTTTGATAGACAAGGACACAGAGGCTCAGAGAGTTTCCTTAACTTACCCCAGGGAGGGAGGAACCTGCAGAGAACCCCAGCCTGGCAGAGGGGGGACCGCCAGACCTGAGGAAGTAGGAGTGGGGTAGGACCTGGTCGCGGTCACATGGAGAATTCCCACTGAGCTGCCTTGGGGATTTGGACCTAGGCAGGGTGGGGCCAGCCAGAGGGAGGGTGCGGGGCAGATCCTGACCTGGGAAACGCCCTCCCCTCTGCAGGAAAGAAAGGAGACTCCCAGCCAGGACACACCTGTCTTGGAGGGGAGATGTGTAAGGCACCTCTCAGGCGCACGGCCGTCCCTGCCTGCCTTCCCCACAGCCATGATGCCCCAGTGGGCTCCCGGGTGGGGAGGAGAGTGAAGGGGGATCCCCTGTGGGGCAGGTCAGAGCTGTTTCCTGGCAATCACAGCGGTGTCCCAAGACTCAGGAACCCCCAGAAGGAGCCAAGTGGACTTTGTCTCCAGAGGCCAAATGTAACTCAGGCTGCCTAGGGGCCTCTGTGACCCCCAGAGCTCCTGCCCACGGGCAGACCAGGCACTGTGGTACTTGGGAAACACTGTAACTGAGATCCTGGGGGTGCAAGGGCGCCTCGGGGCAACATCTGTCACTGCCCAAGCCTTGGTCAAGCATTCCTCCTGCCCTGAGGACCTGCATGCCCCTCCCCTGTGTGACCCCCCAGGCCAGTAACCAGAACAACAGAGGCAGACACGGTGTCAAGGGGTCAGGCTCAGGCCCACGCTGCCTGACCTCCTCACCCCTTCCGGACAGCCCGGGCCACAGGAACACAGAACCAGCCTGCTCGGGGAAGGCCACTGTCCTCTGCAATGGGGGTTAGATCGGTGTTGTCCTCTCTAGCACTGATGTCTCGCAGCCTTCTCTGTCCCCTGCGAGAGGCTGAGCACCAAACCCTTCCAGAGGAGGACACAGGCATCCCACTATGGCTCCACTGCCCACACCTGGCGGCCCACAGTTGTCACGGCACCTCCCGACATCTCTGGGCAGTGTCTGGAACAGGACGTTTCACCAGCAGCCTCTCCAGCCGCTGACCTTGGCGGGAGGCACACGGAGAGAGAGGGGACTGCCAGCCACCCCAGGCACCTTTGCTGGCTCTGCCCCTGTGCCCTGCTCAGGCTCTGGAGGCCTGGGCTGGAGTGGGAGGTGGTTGGGGGCTGCAGCGTTGGGAGGAAAACTTTCTGATGGGAAGTGATGGGGGCCAGAGCTGAGAAGGAGCCGGGCAAGGTCTCCCTGAATGTCAGAATTCTAGAACTGGCAAATCCTTCCAGCTCCAGACCTTGTGCCTGTGGAGTCTGAGGTGTGTGTCCCTCTGCAGCCTCTAGGGAATCAGCTTCTAGAGAAGCTCTCTAAAATCCTGCAATGTTCGAGTCACAAGGCCTCCAAGGTGTAGCCCTCCAAGCTTTCCATAGCTATGAACCAAACCACTCCCAAATATGAGGCCTTAAAACAACGGTTTATGAATTTCTCACAATTCTGGCAGCTGTCTTGGTTATTCTGCACGTCTCACCCGGGAGCAGGCCACTTAGGCAGCTGCATTTGGATGGAAGGTCCAAGGCGGCCTTGCTGACAGCTGAGACCTCTGTGCTCCTCAGGTTGGTGCCCCATCCTCCAGGGCCTCTCTCTGCTGCAGAAAGCCTGGACCTCCTTCCAGCATGGCGGCCTGGGGCAGGGGAGGGGAGGGAGGGGAGTCAGCCAGTCCTCCGAGGGCTGAGCCTGGAACTGGCATAGCATCACTGCATCTTTTCAGTCCAAGTAAGGCACCAGCCCAAGCCAGATCCAGCGGGAGGGAAAATGGATTCCATCTCTTGGTGGTGGAGTGGCGAAGACTCTGTGGCCGTCTTTCATCCACCAGGGAGGAGACTGACTTCCTCAGTCTCAGGAAAGTCAGGACGAAGCCAGATGGCCTGACAGACCTGGGGACTTAGAGATGGATGAGTCCCCACCCCTGCCCCTGGGACTCTCTGCCATTAGCCCCCAAACCTCGACTTTCTCCAGTCCTCTGCTCACAGTGACCCTGGAGGCCTGGTCTGCGGGGACAGGGCTGGGGTCAGAGCTACACAGGGAGGTAGGAAGTTTGGGCCCCTCTTCGTGCCAACTGTTGAGGCATCTGAAATCGGTCCCGGTTGGGTCCCTGGGCTGCGGGATATGGGCCCCGCTCCATGCAGAGGCCCATCCACAAGGGCCCCAGCTGCAGCCAGGCTTGAGCAGAGGCTGAACATGGACACAGGGCAGGCTCTACTCAGCTCATTGTGGGCAGAATGAGGCCACCTGTCCTGAAGGGCTGGTCCCAGGGAATGCCAGATTTCCCTCTCGTCTGCTTCCTGGTTGTCCCCTGCGTGGGCGCTGAGTTCCCAGATGCTGGGCAGCCGAGTTGGTCCCCGAGGACCCGCCCGCCTGCAGCGTCTGCTTCCATTTACCGTGTTCACTCGGCCATTTGGCAAATATTTACTCAGCACCTGCTAGATGCCAGGCACTGCGCTAGTTCCTGGGGACATAGTCAGTGAGCAAAATAAACACAAATCCCTGTGCTCTTGGAGCTCAGGTTTGGAGGGGTAGGTGTTCAAAGACAATAAACAAAACAAATGAGTAAATTATAGAGTGTTGTATTAGCTTCCCCTGTGGCTGCCATAACAAATTGCCACACACGTGGTGGCTTAAAACAACAGGAATTTATCCTCTCACAGTTCCGGAGGCCAGAAGTCCGAAATCAAGGTGTCAGCAGAGCCAAGCTCCCTCCAAAAGCTCTAGGGGAGAACTTTCCTTGCCTCTCCCAACTGCTGGTGGCTCCTGGCAACCCTTGGCAGTCCTTCACTGTGGCCCCATCACTGTCATCTGCCTCTGTCCTCAGGTGGCCTCCTTCCTCTGCCTCTCTGTGTCTTCTCCCGTTCTAATAAGGACACTAGTCATTGGATTCAGGGCCCACCTTCCATCCATGATGATCGCATCTTTAGATACTTAACTACATCTGCAAAGACCCTATTTCCAAATAAGCTCATGCTCTGAGGCTCCGGGTGAACATGAACCCACTACGGTCATATTCCCAGGTTCCAGGAGTTAGACATGTATTTTGGGGGCCCACCATTCGACCTACTACAAATGTATTGGAAGACTATAAGAGATCCAGAGAAAAATGTAGCAGGGTAATACAGAAGACGGGTGCCGGGGACAAAGTGGGGAGGCAGCATTGAATGGGGTGCTCAGGAAAGGCCTCCTGAGAAAGTGAGATTCAAACGAAGACCCCAGGGAAGTGAGAGGGTGAGCCATGTGGCTACTGGGGGAAGAGCATCCAGGCGGAGGGAACAGGTAGTGCAAAGGCCCTGAGGCAGGAGTGTGCCCAGCATATCTGGGGGATAGGAGGCTGGAGCAGAGTGAGCGAGGAGGGGCAGAGTGGTAGTAGGGTGGGATCACGTGGGGCCTTGCAGGTCACGCTTAGAACTTTGCCCTTGATCCTGAGGGATATGGGAGCCAAGGTGGAACAGGAACTGACTTGGTTGTTACAGTATCACCCTGGCTGCTGGGCTGGGCATGGGCTGTCCAGGGCCATGGGCTGAAGCGTAACTCAACTGCCCACTCCCAGCCCACGGGCAGCAGGCCCTCCACGGTTCTGGAGGGGCTGCCCAGGACTTTGTCATAAAGAGGCGCCTCCGATCCTCTGCCCACTGGACCCCTGCCTGCCTGCGGGGCTCAAGTTTCTCCTCGTCAGCTAGACCCACCAGAGCCTGGGAAAGTCAGCTTTCCAGCAAGATGTCATCATGTTCCACTTGGAAAAGTTTGCCGCTCCCACCACTCCCTCCCCTGCTCCCAAGGCTGAGCACAGGCGTTGAGACGTTCTGGGTCTCAGAGTAGCCCAGGAGCTGGGGCAGGTGGGGCTTCCAGCCCGCCCCATGGCTACCTGTGACCAGAACTGCCCCACTCCCCAGCTGGCCAGGCTTCCCCCTCCTGGGGACCCTTCCCTGCTCCCTGTGGTATCCGCCATGGACCCCACCCGTCATAGCCCTCCGCCCTGGCTCCTCCGCGGCCTGCTGAGGGGAGGGCACCAGGCAGGGAAGGCCCTGGGAGAGCTGGGAGTGGAGGGAAAGGGCTGGGACACCCTCCTCCAGGATTCTCTCACAAAGGCAGAGCCACTAGTGGGACCCAAGCCTACGTCTTGGCTCCCGAGGTGAGTGGAGCATTCCTTAGTGCCTCTGGAGCACGGAGCTTTCCCTTCCATAGCGGCCTCACCTCCATTGCCATGCTGGGGTCTGGCAACACACAGAGTCTCTCAGTGTTTGCAGAGCCTGTGGGGATGAGCAGGAGCCTGGGGTTATCTGCCGAGAGTGTTTCTCTTGTTGCTTCAGGAGGCCCTCCCACTGCAGAATGGTGGCCAATAAAGTGTCCTTTCTCCCCCCACCCCCGCCCTGCCCCACACTCCTCCCTGTGGTCTCCCCAAGTACCGCAGGACATTTCCCCAAAGGCCCTAAGACACAGACCTGCAGAAACCTCGCAGCCAATCCTCCCCCGTGGATTTTCAATCCTGAGCTCTGTAGAAGCTGAGGTGTGGGGGGCTGGATTGGGTTCTGTCCCCGTGTGACCAGAGCGGCCACCCCTCCCAAGCTCCAATCCTGAACAAAATGCATAATTTGAAGCCAAGCAGAAACGGACCTCTGTCCCTCTGCAGCTGTGGCCTTTGGGCATCCCCTCAAGTTTCTGAGTCTCAGTTTCCTCATCTGTAAAATGGGGATGCACCATGGTGTGTGATGGTAAGATTCACCTCAGACAACGGATGGGAGAAGACTCTGAATAGTCAAACGGCTGCCATGACAAGCACGTGGATGTCCCAGGCATAGAGCTCAACTCTTCTGCAAAAAAATCTCAGCCAACCCCAGGGGATTTCTGATATGAGGTCTGTGTAGTGCAAATAAGCCTGTACCAGTCGAAGCAGGAATTTCCTGGCCCTGACAAGGCAGAAATCTATCTGAGCTTGGGGGCGCTGAGAGGGGGGCCCTCAGCCATTAGCCCTCCTCCTCTCCTCACTCCAGATGCTGCTTTGATAGTGACAGCAGCTGACGGGAGAGATCTCCTCCTACCGACTGAGCACACTAAGGACAGGGCTCTGTCCCTCCCCTCAGACTGGGGCTCCCTGAGGACAAGGGCGTGTCTGCCCTAAGACTGTGTCTCCCTGACAACAAGATGCTGTCTGGCCTAAGACTGGGGATCCCTGAAGACAGCGCTGTGTCTACTCCGAGACTGGCGCTCCCTTAGGTCGGGTCCTTTGATCTCTCACCATCGTCCCTCCTAGGGGCCCAGGTTTTCTCATAAGCTGAGCTGGTGCGAGTGGAGCCCCATCTGAGGACCCCCAACTCCTCATTGCTTTAAAACCGGGGCCAGGGCTGAGAAGAGAACGCGTTGGCCTCCCCCCACTGAGCTGGGAGAAGCTGACAATCTGCGTAGAGCCCACTGCTTCTTCCAAGGGTTTCGTGCGGAGGCAGGAGATGGAACAATCGGCCTCCTCTGGGTTCCTCCTTCCTTCTCCAAAACACCTCATCCACCCTCCTACGGGACTCTCCCAGGCTGTGAGGAGCTTCAGGGTGTGGTGTGGGGGGCTCAGGAGCCAGAAGTTGCGTCCCGAGGGGCCCTGCATGTGCTCTTGAGAAAGCCCGTGCCCCTGCGCCCCCGGCTCCCAGCCTGGGACTTGCTGCCCAGAAGCAGGAGGAACAAGGGCTTAGCCTCGCGTGGGGGCCACAGGAGGGGGGAGGGCGAGCTCCAGGGAAATCACGGACCAAGGCTGCCAGATTGTGGGGGGCGATGGCATCATGGAAAAAGAGCTTTCAGGGGTCCCCCCACCAGGCCCAAAGATCCAAGGCCACTGACCACTGCCCTAATCGGGACCCACCATGGTCTCCTTTAGGGACACTGCCTGATTGCAGAGCCCATGCCTCCCTGTGTGTCTGCGCACCCCCCTCCCAGGGCCAGCATCTCGCGGGGCCAGCCATGTCTCCCAGGAGCTCAAACACCATATACAGGTCTCTTCTTCTCTCCGAAAGCGCCCGTGCTGGGCCTTGCATACAGCAGACACTTAATAGAGCTAGTTGGCTGACAGTTCCAAACAGAGACCTCCGATTGCAGCCCCAGTCTGTCTTGACCAAGTGCTCAAGCAAATGACCCTTTATCTGCACCTCCCTCCTCAGGAGTCCCCCCCGTCTCCTGTTGTCACATGCCTCCGTCCCTCAGACCCAATCGCCCTGTTCCTTTGGGGGAGGCAGGAGGCAGGACAGCGATGAGCTGATGTTAGAACCTTGTCCTGGGGTTGAGAGTAGAAAGGAGCCCCGGTCTGAGGCACACACAGTCCTGTCCTCAGGGAGCCCCAGTCTGGGGGGGACAAAGCCCCCGCCCTCTGGAATCCCTGGCTCCAACAGGGAAAACACAGCCTCAGTCCTTCGGCAGCCGCAGTCTGAGCAGGGAGACCCAGACCTGCCGCTTCAAGACTGGTCCGACTTGGCCTTCAATACCTCAATCCCCACCAGGGAGTGATAACCAAGAGGTCACCCGGGCCATCTCCTGCCTTCGGTCAGGGTCCTTCTAACTCACCCCAAGGACCGAGGACAGCACAGGCATGGCGCAGGAAGGAAGTTTGGAGACCCCTGACTAAGTGACCACTAGCTGGCAGACCCCTTTGTTGTCACCTGCGTGGCCCCAGGCTCTCCCAGAATCCTGCTAAACAGCATCCCTCTCCATTCAGGAGTGACCCCCGGGAGTGGCCTCGCCCTGTCCTGTGAGCCCCTTCCCTTGCCCCAGACGCAGATAGTGGCTGAAAGGCCCACGGGGCGAGGGAGTGGGGGAGGCCCGATAAGCTGGCCTTCCCCAGCTCCTGTTTTGGCTGAGGCAGGCCAGTGGCCATTTGGTCTGTGGGTGCTGGGTGTAGAGGGGACCCTGTGAGGTGGAGGCACCCAAGCCCAAGGACCCGCTGGGTTGGGACAGCCCATACCCTGGCAGGAAGGCCAGTGTGTGAACGCCCCTGCTGAGGTCGCCTGCTGCTAGGCTGTAGGTAGCCCTTCTCTGGCCCCTCCCGATATCCACATCACTCTATGGTCCCCCCCATAGAGTGGGGACCCAGGAGACAAGGGGCTCCCTGCACCTCCCCAACAGCTTCTACCACACCTCATGGTCCGTCAGGTCTTCGGTATTCTTCTTTCAAGGGGCTGTGTCTCCGCAGGAAACTGAGGCACAGAGGCTAGCAAAGATCTCCCCCAAACCCCATCTGCCCACGCCCCAGTGGCAGTGTGGTGGAGTGATAAGGACCTAGGGGACAATTTGTGGGGACTGAACATGAGCTGTGCATTAGATGATAGCAGGAAATTGTTTTGTTCAGTGTAAGAATGGCGTGCCAGTTTATGTAGAAAATTGAGTTCAGTTTTTAGAGATGCATTCTGCAGTGATTGGGGTGATATGCTAGAATATCTATAATTCACTTTAAAATATTTCAGCACAAAAAAGATGAAGCAAATCTGGCAAAATGAACATTGTTATATCTCAGTAACGGGTACTTGCAGGGTTCATTGTACTATTCTCTGCATTATTTGAATGTTTAAAATTTCTCAAAATAAAAAGTAAAAAAAAAAAAAATAAAGAAAGAAAGAAAGAAAAAACAAACGGTGTTCTATCCTGGGTTTGAATACCAATTTTTCTACTTCCTTGCTGTGTGACCTTAGGCAAGTCACTTAACCTCTCTGGGCCTCATGCTGTCTACCATTACATGGTACAGCTATATGCCTCTCAGCAGGGTGTTACGAGGCTTAACCATAGTAACAGATGGGAGCACTAACAGTGTGCCTTGCACACAGGAAATGCTCAGTTAAAAATGGTTGTCTGTCAACTGGAGGGGAAGCTGGTGGGGGTGGGGGGTGTCTTCTCGAACTCTGAATCTCTGTTTCTCAGCTCTCAGTAAGCAGTTGTTAATGATATTACTTGGGTCAACAGCCACACTCCCAGCCCCTACTCCCTGCCATGGGTTGTGTTGGATGCTGGGGAGGGGGACAGCTCCGGGGAGCAGGGCCCGACTTCACAGGACCGGTTGGCACCGGTTCCTTAGAAGGAACACTGCAGTTAGCGGGCTCCCTCTCCATTTTTATCCTGCCCAGGAACAGAACAACTCCCTTTGGCCATACCCAGTCACAGGCTTTGAGGACAGGCAGAGCTGAGGGGCGACCCCCTCAACACCCATCTCAAAGGAGCAGGGCAGGGAGGAGCGGGGCCCCATCCCAAGGACAAGGGCCATAGGGCATGTGGCTGGTAACGGGAGAAGGCCATGCCTTTCCTATTTTGGGAGGCAGGAGGCAGCAGGTGGCTGGCTGGTGCTGGGACATGTGAACCTTCCTGCCAGGGGCCATGTGGCCAGCAGCAGGACAGCCTGGCTCTACCAGACACAGCCCAGGCCCCACATGAGCCCACCAGCAAGACGCACGTATGCTGCGGGCGGTGCGGGGGAGCGGGGAGATCCAGTTTCTCCCCCAGGGGCAACCTCCATAACTCAGCCTGGAAGGGGGATGGGGCCACCTGGCACCCTCCTCCCCCCATTCTCCAAAGAAGCGGGCCCTGGGGACCTGCATATTCCGAGGAGCTCCCAGTCTGGTGGAGAGATGCAACCTTGACACTCCCAAACCTGAGAGAGATACAGTCTGTGCCCTGAGGGAGCCCCCAGTCTGAGGGAGGAGACACAGCCCTGGCACCAGAGAGCTCCAAATCTGAGTGGGGTGGCCCGGTCTGAGGAGGGGGGCTATCCGCCGCGAGGGCACAGGGGCTGCAGGGGCTGGCGGCAGCCCCACGATGTTGCAGGTTCTGGCAGGAGCCAGGTTATTTTGGGGTGGGCAGGAGAAACAGGCGACTTCTCAGATTAAAATAGCCTTCCCTGGATGTCATTCCTGAGACGTGCTCAGATCCCAGTGGCATGCTGGTCACACGGTTATGCTCCTCCAGCCCCTCCCAGCCAGGGTGGGTGGGGCCAGGTTGGCAGTCCTACCCTGGCACAGAGGGAAGCTGGGGGAGCAGGGATGAGCCTTGTTTCCTAATCAGGGCAGAGTGGGAATACGGATCCAGTCTCCAGGGGCACCGAAAGCTGCCCCCACTTGCCCAACCCCTCATTCCTAAAGGGGCTGCCAGCCCCTCCCTCAGTTCCACGAAGCCCTCTGGCTCCACCTGCCTTCCCAGTGGTGTAGCCAGTCAGGAAATTCCTGCGGTCTGGGGCTCCCTGAGGACAGGGCCATGTCTCCCCTCAGACTGGAGTTACCCGAGGACAGGACTGTGTCTCCTCTCAGACTGGGGATCCCCAAGGGCAGGGCTGTGTCTCCCCTCAGACTGGGCTCCCTGGTGGTGAGGCTGGTCTTTCACCACCTTGTTTCTGGTACAGTGGGAAGAAAGTTGATCCAGGACTCAAGAGCCCTGGGTTCTAGTGTTGACTCTGGTGTCACTTTGCCCTCACAGGCAGGCTCCTGCCTGGCATGGCTCCCTAGAGCAGAAATGCTTTGCTCACAGATCCGAGTTCAAACCTCAACATGGACACTTCCAGACTTCATCACCTCAGGCCACTTACTTAACCCCCGGCCATTCCCTGGGCTATGGGAAGACAGTGTCCGGTCCAGGGTAGTGAAAAGGAAAAGCAAAGAAAGGCCTAGTGGGCCAACTCTCAGGCCAGCTGTGAGTTGGGCAGAGCCCTAGGCCCCATGACCCTGGAGTCTGGGGCCAAGACTGGCCCAGGAAGGCCACAGAGTGACCCAGGTCATTGGGCTGGCCAGGGATCTCCCGGGATTCTGGCCGCAGTTCTAGGAACAGGGCACAGTCCGAGCACTGAGAGGTAGCACTTGCTCACGCTTTTCCCTTTGTCATTCCTACAGTCTGGCCTCCTCCCTTTGGCCACCCGCTCTGGCTGTCTCTGGTCCCTGTCCCCTGTTAATTCCTATCCTTTCCAAGCCCTGCCACCACCACTCTGCAGAGGAATCCAGATGCCTTGCACGTGTGACGTTTGGCACGATGTGACCCCTCTCAGCTGGGCAGGGAACTGGGCCAGGCCCAAACAACATAAACATGTCCCAGGAGTTTACATTGTGTGGGCCGCGAGTACACACCAGTCAGCTGGCTGCTGCCCCTGTTTATTCCCTGGGGGTTCATGGCCAGGGCACCACCATAGGAGGAGGGTGGAGGGGATCCTTGGGTGGCTGCAGCTGTGTGGACGTCAGTGCACTGAGAACCCAGGAAAACCCGTAGGCTTCACAGGCCACCCCTCCTGCCACATCCCAGCTGCCCATCCCCGCTCCATGGAGGATGCTCTGGTGCATGTGGGAATCTGAATACAGAGGGGCCACCCTGAGCTCGTAGTTGGGGTCCTTTTGGCCATCCTCCCCCTTGGCCCACAGCCCTGCCCCAGGATCCAGGCTCAGACCTCAGTGCATTTTCTGAGGTCAGACCGAGCTGGGCCTGGCGTGAGTTAATCATTATTAATACTGTCCCTGGAACTTCTCCAGGGTGTTTGACTTTTCTGAGCACTTCTCATCACTCGGCATCTTCCCCACTGACTCTGAAAAGCAGGCTCTGCTGGGATTACCCATTGCCCGCATGGGAAGGTTGAGGTCCAAAGGGTACACTGGCTCTGAGCCCCACCCATAGCCCCACCCAAAGCCCCACCCATAGTCCCACCCATGGTTGCTTGCGTTCAAGATCAACCAGAAGCCCAGTAGAGACGATAGCCTCACAGTGGCCATGCACAGTGATCCACTTTATAGAGGAGGAAACTGAGGCTCAAGGCTGTCAAGGGACTTGCTCTCAGTGGCTCAGCTGGTGAAGTCAGGATTTAAACTCAGCTCTGTGTGACTCTGAATTCCCTGCATGGTCCTTTCACCCACAGCCCACCTCCTACCCAGAGAGCTCAGATGAGCAGGTAGGGGGACCAGCACATTTCTTGAAAAGCTCAACCCTTCCCCAAGATGTTTATATTAGAAAGTCAGAGTGTATCCATTAGCGTATTCATCCTCGTTGGAAACACAGAGTCCTGTGCCAAACACTGGTGGAAGGAAGAGCTAATAATGATAACAAAAATAGCAATAATTACTGTTTATTGAGCACTTGCTGTGTGCCTGCTTCTGTTCTAAGTGTTACATAATATATACAATATCTCAGGGAATCCTCACTGTAACTTTATGAAACATGGCATTATTATTAAATCCAATCTATCGTTGGGAAAACTGAGGCACAAAGAGGGAAAGTGTCTTGTCCAAGGTCGCACAGCTAGTATCAGAGTCAGCATTGGAACCCAGAGCCACTGTGCTCTGTGTAGGGGATCTGGGGGGAGCTGACTATGCAGAGGAGTAGAAACAACATGGGCGTGAGCACCAGCGCGCGCGCACACGTGTGCGTGCACACACACACACACACACACACGCACACGCACACGGCAACCAGGGAGGGGCAGGCGAATTGAGCCACAGGGCCCAGGAGTAAGCAGGGTGCTGCAGGGTGGACTCAGGAAGGGATCCTGGTGAAGATGGGATGTGCAGGGCTTAAAGGAAGTGAGACTTGCGGACCACTCCCTGTGGCACAGGGCCCTGGGGCAGGACAACCTCCAAAGGTCACCCCTGTGACCTGGACGTAGTGAGCATTGAATGAGAGTTCTTGGAATGACTGAATGATGATAACGCGGTGGTTGTGATGGAAGTGTCAACCAAGAAAGGAGCAATGTGCTGGTGCTGATGGCGACGGCAGTGATGTCAGCGATGGCGGTGCAATGGTAGAGGCGACAGAGCCGGGAATGGAATCAGCAACAAAGGCAGAAACGTAAACACCGTTTACTTTGCTATCCCACACGGCCCTTCACGCATACACCAGCCATCACGCGTTCTTCATGCTCATTTTAATTTTCATTTTACAAATGATGACGCTGAGCCACGAGCAAGTCAAATCCTGCTTGTCCGAGGCCACGAGGCCAGGGAGCAGTGGAAATGCAGCGGGCCCAACCACTCTGCCTTCAGGGCCAGCGGTTCTCAGCTTCCCCCCACGCAGAGCGAGGGGCCGGGGCAGCGTCGTGATGCCGTGGCGGGCGGTGAGGCAGAGGCCATTCTGCAGTCCCCACACGGCGAGCACAGCCGTCCTCGGTTTGGGGGAGGAGGGTGGAGCAAGACCGGATGACAGAGAAAGCAGTTCCAATCCTGGCCCTACCACCCATGTGCTGTGACCTTCTCTGGGCAGCAGCCAAGGTAGATGTCAGCTGCCAGGTGACAGCAGGCCTGCTGGGCAGAGCCAGTGGAACCTGGCAGGAGCCACACACACCAAGGGGATGAAGTCAGGGCTAGGAAATAATCCTGGGGTCAGAGGAAGGCTTGCTTTGGGTGACATTCCTGGAAAGTTCTGCTCTGATTGGCTTGAGGTTGGGGCTCCTGCATAGGCCTTTCCAGCGAGGAGAAAACGTATTAATAAGCCCTGCCCCTGCCCCCTGCCCTCATCTGGGGAGTAGGCGAGGCTTCCTGGGACTCCTGGGTGCTGAGTCGTGTTGAGGGCTGGGAAGGGACAGGGACTGAGTCCTTAGATCTAGGTAGGGTGTGCGAATGCCCTGCAGCTCGCAGGCTGCATTTCCCACCCACCCGCCCCAAAGCTCCAGAGCCATAGCCTTGGGGGGCTCACAAGAATTGGCCAACAGGAGTGGCGGTGTGCATGGGAGCGCACGAGTGTGCAAGCACGCACACCACCTGCATGCATAGCGGGTGCACACATGTGAGGTGCTGAACAAGGTTACAAGGGCGCTAATGGGCTTCTGGTGGTGCAGTGTATATATGAGTTGGTCTGGAATGTCTCAGCCGCTGGGGAGGGGAGTGTGTCTTCACGCACCCTTGTGAGCACCGAGGTGACGTGTGGGCAGCTGTTGGGGGTTGACTGAGTCCGAGGGAAGCTGAGGCCCTTCCAGGCCTTTCCCTCTGCAACTCATTAGCACCCAAAGCCTAAATTTACTGCCTTTCTCCCTCACTTGCAGGCTCTGACCTCATTAGGCCCCTGCCCCTTTCCTGAGATCGGGGGGGCTGGGAAAGAGGGATGACTCCTAATCTGCAGAGTAGGATCCCTTGGGGGAGGAGGGAAAGTCCTGGGGGGAGGGGGGGGAACGCTGGGGCACAGAACTTAATATGGTCACAGGGCAGGCTGAGGAGGATGTCGTCTCCTATTACACCTGCCACCTGGCCCCCATCCATGTGACCAGCTCCTGCTGGTGAGGCATGGGCAGAGCAAGGAGCACCTAGTCCTGGACATCGCAGGGAGCCGCCTGCACTCTGCCCCCTCCACATGCACTCAGATGGAGCCCCTCTCCCAGCTGATCTTCCTGGGAAGAGGGAGTGTCCAACCAGTTCTCTGTTTCGTGTGGCTCTGGCATGACTCAACTGGGTGGCCCTGACCAGTAGGCCTGCTCAGGAAGAGAGAGAAGGTTTGGGGACACTCACTGATCTCAGCACAGCTGCCAAAGGGACAGCTTCCTCTGGTACATATGCACCGCCCCCCACTCTGCTCACCCCCAGAACCATGGCCCCACGCTATGGGACACCTCCTCTGGGAAGAGCCCTAGGCTAGGCCCAGAGGAGACAGTCGGGGTGAGAAAGAGCAGGGATGGCCAGGTCAGCAGCCCCCTCCCAGAAACTCCAGGAGACCCGGGGTGAATGCTATGAAAGGCAGGTTCAAGGCTAGCGCTAAGCCCCTCCTATAGACGGGGCTCACATTGAGGGAGGACACCGCCCTGTCCTCAGGAAGCTCAAGTCTGAGGAGGAGACAGCCCTGTCCTCAGGGAGCCCCAGTCTCAGGAGAGACACAGCCCTGTCCTCTGGGAGCTCCAGTCTCAGGAGAGACACAGCCCTGTCCTCTGGGAGCCCCAGTGTCAGGGGGAGCCCCAGTATGACGGAATCATCATGCCACTTGCCCTCTCTGGAGTTTTCTGTGTGACATTAGGGTTTTTACTCAGCATCTCAGAGCCTCTGTTGTTTTGCCTGTATAATGACAGCATGCCACATACCTCAAAGATATCTGGTGCATGCCTGGCAGCTCACAACTGTTGAGTAAAAGGTGGCTATTCTTTCTCAGCTGGGGTTTTCTTGCAGAAGAAATCTTTCCTTATTGACTGTAATTGGGGAAGCCAATTGCAGTGGGAGCTCGTGCACCTCCCATTCCCATCCCAAAGACCAATGTCTGGAGGGTCTGGCTGCCTTGACCCTCATGGCCTCCCAGGCAGCCCAAGGCTGTCATTACAGTCAACAAATAGTGCAGCCCAGGGACAAGGCCAGCCCTGCAGCCACCCATCCCGGGCCAGGTCACGCCAGGGCTATGAGGGGAGGGGGAGGAAGCAAGGTCCCTCTCATTAACCACCTGCCCCCTGCCACTCCTGTCTGTCAGCCTAGGGACCCTGGACAGCCTCAGGCCTGGCTTCATGGAGCCTGGGTGATGAACTCAGTCAAACCTGCAACTGTGAGTGGGGACAGGACGCTGGCAAGAGGTGTGCATGTGTTTGTCTCCAGACCAGTCACAACTGAAGGGTGGAATTCCCTCCCACATCCACTGAACGATGACGCCACATGCTTCTGTCCCGGGAACTAAGCCCTTTCCCAGCACTCGAGAGCACAGACTCGAACTGAAATTGCCCTCAGAAAACACTGTCCGGTGGCTTCCGCTCATTGACTTCCTGAGTACTCAGTTTTTTTAATTTACGTTTTATTGAGGTGTCAGATTTATGCATCAAACTGCACAAATCTTAAGGGCAATTCCATCCCCTAGAGGTAACCACTATCTGACTTTTATCACTACAGATCTGCTTTGTCTGTTTGGAACCTCATGTGAATGGAATCATAGAATATGCACTCATTTCTGTGTGCTCATATTGTTCAGCATTGTATCTGTGAGGTTCATCCATGTCACTCATGTGACAGTAGTTCTTCCTCTGTCCTTGCTGAGTAGTATTCCATTGAGTGGATATACCACGATTTATTTACCTATTCTACTGATGATGGATATCTGGGTTGTTTCCAGTTTTAAATTAATATGATTAAAACAGCCACAACATTCTTGTACATATATTCTTGTAACACGTAAACATGGCAACCCATTCTTGAGATCAGATTTTCTTTTCTTTTTTTTCAACACTTGATCAGGGGGGCAGAGATCAGATTTTGAGGGGGATGTGTGGTTAAGAATTCTAGGAAGGGAAGGAGAGATTAAAAATTACTGAGCTCCTACTCTGGGCTCTGAGTTTTTTTTCATCCACTGGACCAGTGACAAGAGAAGGAAGACGGAGGCAGAACAGCGCCCGCGGAGAACCACGCCAACCTCATCACTGAGCCTGGAGACGGCTGTGTGTGTGTTTACGTGTGTGCATGTGCATGTGATTGGATTTGTTTCCTGGGGCTTCCATAACAAATTACCATAAACTCAGCAGCTTAAAACAACAGAAATACATTCTCGCACATTTAAGGAGGCCAGAAGTCTGAAACCCAGGTGTTGGCAGGGTCTGTGTCTTCCGGTGGCTGCGAGACAGGATCTGTTGCACGCTAGTCTCCTGCTTCCTGGTGGCCGCTAGCAGTCCTTGATGGTACTTGGCCTGTAGCTTCATCACTCCACTCTCTGCCTCTATGGTCACATGGTCTTTTTCTCTGTGCGTCTCCATGTCTCTGTCCCCAAGTCTCTCTCCCTATAAGGACTCCAGTCATTGGATTTAGGGCCCACCCTAATCCAGAAAAATTTTATCTGAACTTGATTACGTTTACAAAGGCGCTATTTCTAAGGTCACATTTCCCTGCTACTATCCAACATATCTTCTGGGGGGAGCACAGTTCAAGGAGCAGCAGTGATTCCGACTACGTGTTCGTGACCGTCTGAGACCATCAGTGTGCAAGAGTGTCTGTGTGGGCGTATGTAATGTGCATAAGCATGAGGGAGTACCGAGCGTGCTGTGTGTGTGTGCTTGTGAGAACACATCCGCGTGGGCCATCCTGGCTGTGGGCACGTGGACATGAGTGTGTGTGCACATGCACTTCTGTGTCCATGCCTGGAGACCCTGCTGGACAGGCTGAGGAGGGCGGCAAGGAAAGATGGTGGCAGCAGTTTGAGAAGGCGCTTGGGGCCAGCCCGGTGAGCAGGCAGGGCCTCGCCTCGTGAGTCCGGAGGCTAGTCGTGGATGCCAACTCTGAGAAACAAGGACAAGGATGTGCACCGAGCTGGGGTGCGGGCTGGTGGGCCCAGGCGGTGGCTCCCTACAGCGGCACCTGTTTGCAGGTCCCCTTCCAGGAACATTCCTAGAAGGCCCCTCCACCCAAGCTCCTGTCCCTTGCACCTAATTTGCCTGGACAGGGAGGGAGGCACTAGCTGACTCACCCATCCCAGGGCTGAAAGCTAGCACTCAGCTACCTTTTGTGCCAGCCAGGTAGGAGCAAGGCAGGTAGCCAGCCTGCCCCGGCCCCACCCCCAGGACAATCCAGAGCAGCACCAGTCACATCCCTCATGCCCTGCCGTGTCTCTCAACCTCTGTACTGCACCTGGGCTGGGGCTGGACCCCAGGAATAAGACAGGTGTGAGCATACAGTCAGTCAGGTGAGGCCGGGGCAAATCCACCACCAAGTGACAGGATATTGGGAGCATCTCCCCAGCAGCAATGTTGGCGCAGAGCCTGCTCTGAGCTGGGTTACCTTATTTAAACTTCCTAACCAAGTTTAAATGGTGTTCTCATTATCCCCATTTTAGAGACGCAATCACTGAAGCTCCAAGGAGTTACGTGATCTAAGATTATACACATTTGTTCATATTTGCTGGAATTTTTTAATTCTCTCTGGAAATCCACATCCTCCACCCCCACCCAAGACTCAGACCACAGCTGCTCTCACCACGGCCCACCCCACACACACCCTTGAAGTTCAGTCTTCCTCCCATTCTTCCCCAGGAAGATCCCCGGGCCCATGGGGCGGGGGATGTTGGGGTGGTCTCTCCTTCCCTCCCATCCTCCTGGGTTCCTCGGTGAGGTCCTGGTTTTGGTGTGGCAGCAAGCTTATTGCCTTTTTGAGTACTCTATACTGGCGGGTTTTCGTGCACACACCTGGAGGAGGGGGTGTCTGGGCATGAGGGTACAACTTCTAGTGGGTTTACTTACCCACCAGGGACACATGTGGGTGTAGCTGGAGTGGGACATGTGTTACACAGGTTGTATCTGTGTGTGTGCGTAGACACAGGTGTGCGAGCCCATGTGAGTGTTCATGAAGAGCCTGCCCCCTGCATGCTCAGGGGTCTGCAGAATGCCTCTCCCCCTTCCCAAATAACTGCTACCATTCTTAGCTCAGACTCCTGGGCCCCAGGTAAGAGCCTGATGAAAACCGCCGGTGACTGGGACAGGGACACCTGAGTCTCAAGCCCCGCCCAGACTGCCAGTGCCCCTGAGCGGGCATCGCTCCACCCAGGCAGCGGGAGTGTCCTTGCCCAGTGGGATGGGGCGACGCGGGGGAGGAGGCAGCAGCGCAGCTTTCAGCTCCCTAGATGGAAGGCTCCTTGCCCCAGCCCTCAGTAGGTTGCAGGGAAGCGGGGTCGAGCCAGGACTTGGCACTGACTACAAAGGGTGGAGGACACCCCCAGCACTGCTGCCACAGCCGGCCGGGGGAGGGGCCGTGACGTTCGGTGGCCTCATGCTGCTCAGAGGAAGTAGCTAATTGCCGACCTGATGACTGGTGCCCGAGGAGTGGGGTGATGATGCCACCGGCGGAAGCAGGCGCCCCGGCCCAAGGAGGGGGCCCTTCGGCGACGGGGTGGGCCTGCACTCTGCGGAGGGTGAGGCTGAGGTGGCGGTAGCCAAAGGCGAAGCGGGCAGCGGTTTGTTGAGGCTGTGACCGTGGGAAAGGGCTTCTTCAGGGCTTCCCTCAGCTTCAAGGGAAAGGAGTTCCGAGAGGATGAGGGGAGATGGGAAGGGGCTTCAGGGGCTGAGGGTGGCAGAGGTTTCCTCTTCTTGCTCCCCCTCTGCCTACACTCCCCCCACCTTCCCGTCTCTGCCCTCCCCCACCTTGGCCCCTCTTTGGTCCTGTAGCCAAAGTTGGTGAGGAAGCAGAGGATGATGGAGGGTCTATTCACCAGAAGAGTCCCAGGCACAAGCCGCCTCCACTGCTAAAGGCAGAGCATCCAGAAGAAGTGGCGAGACTTCAGCTGTCCTCAAAGACAGGAAAAGAGGGTGCTTCGGGCAGAAAGAACAGCACAAGCACCAGGCAGTGGGTTTGGTGAGGCTGATGGAAGTCTGGGGCTTGGCTGCAATGGCTCTGAGAAGAGGTGGGCAGGACATTCTGTCCTGAGGGCCACAATGTCCTTTCCTGTCAGAAACAGTGGGTACCCAGCAAGCAGTGCTTTTCCCAAATGCTGGCCATAGCCTCTGGCCCTGGCATACCTGGCCCTCAACTGCCTGAGCAAGGGCCAGGACCAGGTCAGGAGCCTCACAGGATGGGGACCCCACTCCCAAATTCCAGATGCATCAATCTCAGAGTACGAAGCCTTGAGTCCCCAGAAAAAGGACCCATCCATCTGTAGGTCAGTCCTCTGGGCCCCTAGCGCCCCCTATGGGCAGGAAGCAACGCGAGTGGGGGAGGAGACTTCATCATCCTGGAAAGAGACACAAAATGACCCTCCGGCAGCACGCAGACCCTGCCTCAGGGACCCCCCAGTATGATGAAGGAGACAGGGACTCTGAACTCAGAGCTCTAGGCTGATCAGGGAAATTCAGCCCCTGTCCTCAGGAAGCTCCCAGTCTGATGGAGGAGACACGTCGTGTCCCAAGAGCTCCACTCAGAAGGATGAAACTCAGCATCTGCCTTTTGGAAATGCCCAGACTGAGGGGAGAGGCACAAGCCCTGCCCTCGGGGATCTGTCAGTTGGGGCAGACACGCTGGATTTTCGGGAGCCCCTTGTCTGTTATCAGGACGTGAATTAGACGTTTCAGTGCCTCCAGAGCTGTCCGAAAAAAAATACAAGACGTCCAGTTAAATGGAATATCAGATAAATAACGAATAATGTTTTAGTATAAGTATATCCCATATCATGTGTGGGCTATACTTACACTAAAAATTTCAATTTAACTGGACGTCTTGGATTTTTGTTTGTCAAATTCGGAAACCCTAGGTGCCTCTGGTTTGAGGGAGGAGAGAGGGCACCCCCTCCATCCCAGACATGGGAAAGCAGGTAAACACCGCGGCATGCTCAGGGAGGCAGGGGTGGGGCAGGAGGAGAGTCCTGGGGCTCCAGCTTGCAGCAGTTTAAAATTCCTTCCAGGCCAGATCCCTAATCCCTCGGTGCACAATGGCCGCCTTCTCCCCCGCCGCCCGCGCCCACGCCCTCCCCCGCGGGGCCGTGGCAGTGCCACCGCCGGCCTCTTTAAGCCCCTTTGAAGCCGCCAGAGCCCCGCGCCGCGGGAGGCCCCGCCGCTATGCCAGCTATGCCAGCTATGTTCCCGCCGCCGCCGGCCGCCACCGCTTCCCCATTAATACTGGCTAATCTGGCTAATAAATAAACTCCCCTCCCAGCCCCAGACCCCCGCTGACTCCTCCCCGCTCCCCCAGCACTGATTTCAGGCTCGGCTGGAACAAGCGGCCCCACTCCACCCGCTACTCCCTTCTGATGTCTCTGACTTTTTCCTATCACTGTCCTGGGTCTGTTGCTAGTCTCTGATTCCCTGGGACATTTGGGATTTGGGAGGTCTCGGCCTCGCCCACTGCGTTTGCCTCGCTGGTTTCCAGGCCACTGCGCACCAGGGGCAGGCGCGGGGCTGGCGCAGACACGACTCGGGCCGGGAGGCTCAGGCCCCGCCCGCCCCGCGCGCCACTGTCCGCCGCCGGCGCGCGCAGAGGAGCCGGGCAGGTGACTCGCTGCGGGAAGGCGCTCGCGCCTTCTGCGGCGGGAGTCCGTTCTCTGCGGCCTCTGCCGCCCCCTGCGTCCCCACCCGGGCTTCCGAGAGTCTGACTCAGGGCGAGCCGGCATCGCTTCACCTCCTCCAACACACCCGGAGCGCGCGAAGAAATTACAGGATTGCAGGGGCACGGCTAATGCGCTCTAATTACCCACCTCCGATGTCATCCGCGGCGCTCCGCGGCGCTGGGCCAACGCGCCCGCCCTAATTAGGCCGCGCCTCCCGGGTCCCGAACCCCGCCCTGCACCACCCTCCGCCCTGCGGGGGTCCCCAGGACCACTGGCCGCGGCCTCCAGCCGCCCTCTGGGACTGCCCCTTAGCCCCAAGAGACAGCTATGAGGCCTTGCCTGAGGTTGGAGGGAGTGCGGGACTTGGGGACCTGGCGACTTGGGGAACCCGGCTTCCCCCCACACACATATACACAGACACACAACCTACGGTCCTTGCAGGTGTCTGCGGGGAGAGACCGGGAGCACGGGGATGGGGCAGGAAGCTATCTCCCTGACAGAATCACTAAGGTCTCCTGGAAAGTTCACTGTCAGCGGGAGGGCTGGGAAGGGCACGCAGGGCAACCAACACTATCCCCATTTTGCACTTGAGGCAGAAAAAGTGAAGGCTGTCAGGGAAGGCCACCCAGCCAGAACTTCCAGATCAGCTCATTTAACGGTGGTGGTGGCATTTTGTGATAGAGCACCACAGGCTCCGTCCCCTGGCAGGGAAATTACCTTTCTGCAAAGAAAAGTGATGTCCCCCATCACAGATCTGGAATGCCCCCTAGCTGGCCAGCTGGGGCCTGTTGGTCACAAGGGAGTTGGTGAGGAATGGGGTGGCTCAGGTGTCCCATCCCAGGAAGGGTCCGAGAAGACCTGAAGACACAGAAGCTGGAGGTGTAACTTGACCATCAGCTTCTTCACTCCAGCCAGGCTCAGGTCTCTCCCTATCAGGAATTCTTTCCTGATGTGGGGGGGAGGGGGTTGCAAACTCATGGTCTTGGGCCAGGTTTCATCTTCAGTGAAGTTTGTTTGGCTTGCGGTGAGTATGTAGCTTTTATAATGTGTGAGAGCCTTCAGACAACATGGGTTCTCCGATTGCCCACCGCGGCTGGCCAAGGCAGACCCCAGATTGAGACCAGCCCCCCAGCCTGTTCCTTTACCCTGAGTCTCAGGGCTAGGGCCTCAGTATGAGTGTTTCTTGGTAAGCATGCCTGGGTGAGTGTACCTGGAAGCCCCCCTTCTCGGTCATCCTCAGGCTCCCCACATGTAGTGGTGGTGGTGGCTGCCCATGCTTCTGGACACCCCTCCGGCACCTCCTTTTTTTATCTTGAGTTTCAGTCCATGCCTTGGGTAAGCTCTATATCTTCTCCAGCAGGGAGAAGGGGGCGGCCGCTATTTTTCTTCCATGAAACTAGAGCTTGCTTGAGAACAGGCAATTGGATCTCTCCCTTGAGACTTGGAGCTCACTAAGGGATGGGGAAGGGGGGAGGGATGTGGGAATAATATCCTCAACACAGGGAGCTCCCTGAAGGCAGGGACTGTGTCTGTCCCCTTCAGACTCAGGGCTCCCTAAGAACAGCAACTCTGTCTCTCCCATTTCAATGGGTTCTCTGAAGGCAGGGCTCTGTCTCTACCCCTTGAGATTGGGGTTCCCTGAAGACAGGGTCTATGTCTCCCCTCAGACCAGGGCTCCCTGAGGACAGGGCCATGTCTCCCCACAGACAGGGCCATGTCTCCTCCTCAGACTGGGGCTCCCTGAGGACAGGGCCATCTCCCCCCCTCAGACTGGGGCCCCCCGAGGACAGGGCCATATCTCCTTTCAGATCGGGGCTTCCCGAGGACAGGGCTATGTCTCTCCTCAGCTGGAACTCCCTGAAGGCAATGGCTTCTCCCCTGAGATGGGACGTTTGTACCTCACCCCACCCTTCGGCTCCCCGTGGCACCCAGGCATTCCTCCCAGGACACCATTTGTCATGCTTTGATGAATGAAACCTACTAAGAATAACTCAGTCCTTGCAGTCTCTAAAGGACAGGGAAGGGGGAGGGAAGAGGCTGGTGATTGTGGAGGGGCTGGGGCAAGATGGACACCATCCAGTTCATTCAATAGCATTTCCTGGGTGCCCAGCTGGACACTGGGGGGAGACACAGTGAGCGACACAGAGCCCCCTACTGTGCCATTGCTATTGGTAACAGCCAGGAGGCTGTCCACAGGACCCCAAGACAGAAATTTTGGCCCCCTCCTTCACAGCCTTCCCACCCCAGCAATCATCACCTCAGGGCCACCCAGCCCCCTCCACGCCTGGACACAAGCTCCCTCCACCACCTCCCCTGAGTGGAGGGGACACTTTGAAATCAAGTGCTTGGAGTGGGGCGAGGGGGCTGCTCCCAGTGGGGGCGTGAGTAACCCAGAGGGGGACTCCCTTTCCCCTGCCCCCTTCCTCCTCCAGTCTTCCTCACCTGCCCCTGGCCACTCCAAAACTCCAAGCCTCCCGCTAAGACTTCAGTGACCTTTCCAGCGCAGCTATTCTCAGGGGGCCCTCGGGAGTGGGAGGCTGTGACCTTAACCCACTTCTCTGGACAGTGCTTTCCTGGAACTCCACCCCCACCTGCCACCTCCTGAGAGGGACATTTCAGCCTGGTCTTGGCAAAAACATCAGCCTATGAGCCAGGCAGCCTGGTACCGTACCAGCTCTGCCACTGACACCGCTGCGACCTTGAGGAGCACATTTGCTTCTCTGGGCCTCAGTTTCTCCGTATGTAAAATGAATTTTGTTTAGTTTTTATGGTTTTCAAATCTTATTTTTTTTCAAATAATGAATCCTCTTGTTTAAGTAGTAATATATGCAGCAACTCCGTTCTCTGTAGTAACAAGGGAAAAATTGGAGGTTCTATGGTCAGAATAGGGGTGAGGGGCCCGAGCCCTGGCATTTAGTCCATGATACACACGCAGGCACGCAGACATGTGCATGCGGATCAGCTCCAGGGCACTGCAGAGCCCAGGTCACAAACCTCTGAAACCCTTTCCTGTCCGAACATTCTGGGGCCTGACAGGGCCAGGAGCTTCAGAAACCGGGGTACTGGCAGCCGCAAGGGTGAGACAGTGATCGTGGGCCGTCCGGGCCTTGGGTGAGGGGACTTGAGCCAGTGAGGGAGGGAGTCCTCCCGACACTGAGTCCAGAGCTGCAGCCCCTGCAGACCCCACGAGCCCAGCCAGAGCTCAAGCAGGCTGGTTTAACACTGAGCCCCCTCGTGGTCGAAGGGCGGCAGGGAGGAGGTCAAGTGGAGCCTGAGAGCATCCCTTCTCTGTGAGGAGGAGGCACAGGTTGGCTGGGAGGCTCTGGGAGATTTTCTCTGGTGTCCCTCTCACATGCCTCGAGGGAAGACCAGAGTGGCAGGGTGGGATGGCTGGCAGGGGCCCCCAAAGTGGCTAAGGCTGGTGGTTGACCCCAGGAAGCCTGAGGGACAGCGTAAGTAGGGGAGGCGTAGGGAGCAGCACACTCGATCTGCAAGTGTGAGAATTTGGTGCAAACTGGGAATGCAGGTGAGACAGGGCCCAGGAGACCCCGGTGACAGGAAGGCAAGAGTGAGGACAGGAGCAGGTGAGGGCCCGGGGGGGGGGGAACACGGCCCTCATACAAGGCAGGCCTGGGCCCGGGCTCGCAGGAAGGGCATCGGGCATGAGTGCCCAGCCCCTCCTTGCTGCAGGTGGGCTGTGAGTCAGGGGTGCTGAGAAAGGCCCGCTTAGCCCCAGATGCCCAGGTCTCCACACGGGAAGCACTGCCCCCTCCCCTGCTCCCCTGGCAACCTGTATCTGCAGGCTCTGGCGAGGCCACTGCTCCTGATTTCCCTCAGGGCACAAGGCCGGGCAGCTGCTGCCAGAGTATCCCCCAGTCCCCACCTCCCTGCAAGGAACGAAAGGGAGGAGAAGAGAGACCTCCCCATCCCTCGCTAGACACACACATGCACTCAAATGCACACTGGGTTTGTCCCTGGGGAGCCCCTAGAGACTGCAGTCTTGTCCCTGGAAACTCCTAGATGGCTGCTATGTGCCAGGCTCGGCTCTAGGCACGGAGGCCGCACCAGTGGAAAAGTAGCCAAGTTCTCTGCCTCCATGGTGCTCACGATCTAGGGCGGGAAAGATAGATGATCAATAAGTGAAAAAATAGTAGTGCTCAGGTCGTGACAGATAAGGAGGTGTCGGGGTGGAGAGTGAGGGGCTGGGGTGGCTGTTTCAGATGAGGTGGTCAAAAACTGTGTGTGTGAGAAGGTGACATTTGCATGGAAACCTGAGCAACAAGGACCCAGTCATGCTTTGCAGTCAAAAGGACTCCAAAAATGTACAGCACTGGTAAACAGAAAAGCACATGTGCCCATAAATGCTAAAGGGCAGGGAAGTGAGAACTACAATGTATTTCTGGAGCATCTGTTGTATGTCCAGCTCCGTGATGGGAAATTCACGGACATCATCTCCCACAGCCTTCTTTGGAGCCCCATGTGTCGAATCTCATTACCTTCACTTTGCAGACAAGAAGTGTGAAGTCCGTAGAAATGGCTGTTTCATTCGTTGAATAAGAGTTATTGAGTATTGGCCTCTGAAAACACTGTAATAAATCGCGTATGGACCCTGCCTTCTTAGAGTCTCTGGTTTGTGAGAGCGAGGGGGGAGTCGGGGAGGGCTTCCTGGAGGAGTCCATGTCTACACTGAGTGTGAAAGTCAAAGGCAGGGGATGGTGAAGGGAGTTGGAGCGGCCGGAGTTCCAGGTGGATGGGGCAGCCTACGCCCCAAGGCCTAGAGCCTGGAGCACAGTGTGGCTGGCAGGACAGCGAGTGGTTCAGAATGGCCTGGCCCGGACCAGAGGGGTGTGGGGCAAGCTGAGGCTGGGGGGCCGGCTGGCGCTGGGCACAGTGCAGGGTCTGGGCTTCCTTCGCAGGAGACTGTGCCACGAAAGTGCTCTAAGCAGAGAGGTGGCAGGGTCAGATGTCTTTTTAAAAGGCTTCTTGCAGGGGCCAAGGCGAGGAGCAGGGCTGGAGGGGGTGGCACCAGCGGCAGTGAGGCTGGTGGGCAGAAGTGAAGGACTGAGAGGGGGTCCCAGCCAGGTCCCTGAGGGGCTGGGGTGGTGAGCAGGACCCTGCAGGCAGGCAGGAGGGCAGAGGCGGCTCCCTGGTGTGGCAGTCAGGTAGGGGGGAGTGGAGCCTTGGCCAGGGCTCTGGTGACCTGGCTGCCTCTGAGCAACAGTGTTATCAACGGCAAAAAGGTGGGTGCCAGCCAACAGCAGGACCTATATACAACTCCCGCGGGCTCATCACACTTCTCCCACATGTGCACACAGGTGTGCACCCCGCACAGACTCACAAACACTCATGCAGCTGGCCCCACTCCTCCATCTGTATTGAAGACGGCCTGAGGAGGGTCATAGGACCGGGTCAGAGATCACAGAATGGTATCTCCCAGCGTAGCTCAGGCCTCCAGCCCTAGGAACGTCTTTCTGGAGCCCCAGGGCAGATGCCACTCCATAGACCCTCCTAGGTACTCAGGCTGCCTGGGTCCCCCACCTCCCCATATGCCCTGAGACTTTGCCTTCCAGCATCTTGTCCAGGGTGTGCAGACAGGATGAACGACACCCTGCTGGTCACATTAACAGAGAGTGCATCCCGGGCTTTGCAGCCAGCAGCAGGGTCCACACTCAGAACAGACCCTGCTGGGCTGGAGCAGACAGCCCATGCCAGACAGATGAACATGCACAGGGCCAACGTGAGGACTAGAACCCAAGGTCGAATACTCAACTCAGGGACACAGTCTGCGGGAGGCTACACATAGGAACAGTGTGCGTGAACATTTCTGGGAGGGATCTTGTCCCTCAGGAACAACGAACATGAAGACTTGGGTTGCACTAATGGGAGAGTAGCTTCCAGCCAGAGAGGAGGGCCCCTGGGCTCTGAGCTGGCCAGGTGCTCCTGGAGCAGTGGGTCCAGCCTGGGATCTCCCTCTCAAGGGGATGATGACAAAAAGGGTGACAGGGCAGGGGGGGATCCAGAAAACTCACCGTAAGAGGAACTGCCTCAGGGCGTTTAGCCCCAAGAACAAAAAACCACTGTGTAGCTTGTGCCCCGCTTTCGTGTTTTCTGCCTGGAGCCTTCCCTGGGCCCGCCGTAGCGCTCGCCAGTTGCCCGCTCAGCCGTTTGCGCTGTGGGGTCTCCCTATCCAGACTGTAAGCTCCGTGAGGTCAGGGACTGTGTGCGCTTTGTCTTACGATTGTTTTCCTGGTGCCTGGTACATCACAGAAGATCAATAAATGTCTACAGAGGAAAAGAAAGAAGGAGGGAAGGAAGGAAGAAGGAAAGGGGAGAGTGGAGCATGCCTTGAGCTCTCTGAGTGCCGCGCCGCAGTATAAAGGAGGGTTAAACCGGCTCCCGTGGGCCGGAGGTGACACTAGCCAAAGGTAAACTTAGGGAGTCAGATTTGAAATCACCAACAGCAAGAAGTTTTAAAAGTCAGATGGCCACGATGTGCCCTGGGTGGTCCCAGAAGACTGAGCTTCTCCGGAGGGAGTCTAAGCGGAAACAAGAGGAGCACTTCCCAGCCCAGCCGTTACTGCGGTAAAGGAACTGACGAATGGTGAGCCAGTGAATGAATGAATCAAGCAATCAATGAAAAATGACCAATGAACACTGCAGAGAATTTCACATCCTGGGCAGAAGTCTGGAGACGTCTGACGTTTGTCTCAGAACTGAGTCTATGAGACTGGCACGGTGCCAGGCCCTGTGTAGACAGTGAGCCACGGCCTCTGTCCTCACCACCCAGTGAGAGGTGCACACAGCGCACGCGCATACGCAGGAAGCACCCTGCCATGCTGCCTGACACTCATAGCAGGGCAAGGAGAGGTGTCTCGGGAGAAGCTCAGCCCTGACTCCCCTCCCCACACCTTCCCAGCTTTCCCAAGGAGGTCGCATTCCAGAACCTTTTGGGGGCCACTTTCCCAGGGGCGCCCCCTTCCTATGAGTCTGTCCTAAGATCGATGCCCCTCTGGCAGCCTCCTCCTCAGGATTGAGGGTGGGGTCGAATCTGGCCATCCTGCAGAGGCCTGGGGTGGGCACCCCAACGGCCCCAGCTCGGTGTGCACAGCTGCTCTGGCTCTGAGCCTCCACAGAAGCTCGAGACAAGAGGTATGGCCAGTCTCTGCCCAGCAGGCCCTGACCCCCCATCTGCGAGCTTCCTGAGAGCAGGGGTCACGTCTCATCTGCCCCAGGCTCCCACCACTGACAGGGTGAGTGCTCGAGTGAGTGCGAGGTGAGCGGCACAGGGAGCTAGAGTGGCAGAGCTGCCGTGGGAAGGGACGCTCTGTCAGGGAGATGGAGATGGACTGCCTTCCTAGCGGGCTGCAGTAGCATCTGGATAGGGACAGAGAGGAGCACGCAGGCCCCTTGGGGCCCCCAAGGCTGGCACTGGGTCGGACTTGTCTTCTGTCCGTGCTAGGGGCCTGCCCCGTCTCCAGCAGCCCTGCTGTGGCCGGTGACCCGGCAGTGACTCACAGCCCGCTGTGGGCACAGAAGGGAGAAAGTGGCCCCCGGCTGAGCTCATGCACTTGCAATTAGCCCTCTACGCCCCCTCACCGCGGAGAGCCTCCCGCTTCCCAACCGCAACGTGGCTCCCGCTGCTTATTTTAGCCTGATGAAGCCTCTTGAAATGTCAGAGCTGCGCCTGAGCTAGGGATCATCCGGTTCAACCCTTTCATCCAACCAGGGAGAAAGTGGGAATTCACGGAGAGTAAATGACGTGATTCAGGTCACACAGCGAATTGATGAGGCCAGAAATGGACTTCGGGCTCCGGGAGCCCAGATCCATCTGTCCTGAACTCTGGAGGGCACACCAGTATTGGAATCTTTGTCGCCAGTTGTCAGCTGTGAGGCTGTAGGCAAGTTAGCCCTTCAGGGCTTCTGTTTGTTCACCTGTAAAATGAGCCTGACAGTGGGTGGTACTTCCCTCCCAAGGTGGGTGTGAGGATCGAATGAGTTCATATATCCACGATGCTGAGAGCAGTCCCAGGCACATGATACAAACTCGAAACACGTTAGCTAACATTCTTAGGTGCTCTGTGGAGTCACCAAGACTTGATCCTTGGCGTGGAAAGTTTACAAATTCGTTTGATGAGTTTGCCCACGAATAAGCAGATTCTCAAAGACCAGCCATGTAAAACTTCTGGAAAACCAATGTGGTGCTACCATGGGGACAGATGTTGCTGTTGGAAGGACCACAGCAGGCACAGAAGCTGCCTCCCACTCTGGGGGCCACCACGTGAGATCCACAGATTGCAGACACCACAGCAAGGGCTATTCAAGCTGTTTGAGTCTGAAGAAACACCCTCTGAACTCAAGGACTGGGCCTCTGTTCTTCTGCGGAATGGGGGAAATCAGAGGCCCCAGCTCCACCTAATGACCAGGTGACACAGTACCTGGTGCCCCCTTCCAGCCCTGCTGCTCCCTCTCCCTCTGTCACAACCCCCATCATCTGCTCAAGGCCAGTTATCTCGATTCAGAGTCACCTCCCCCGGACCCAGATGGATAAACACTGAAAAATTCCCCACTTCCAAGTTCCTCCTTTACCAGTCACCAAAGCTCTGACGCCTCACACCAGATGAGTTATAGACCCAGAACGTGTACAAGATTGGGGTGGTCTCATTCCAACCCCAAGATGCTTGCTGAATGAATGACTCAGTGAATCAATAAATGGAGCAATTCCCAGAACCTCCTGAAAACTCACCCTGAGTTCTTAACATTGGGCAACACTCTGGTTTCCCCAGAGCTCTGCCACACATCACCTCTGAGGACCGGCTGCTCTGCCGTTGTCTCATCACTCCTTGCTGCTCTCCATCACTCTCCTTTACACGGCGACCTTTCTCTGCTCCACCCCACCTCCACCATCAGGCTAGACGGCCTCCCCAGCAGGAGTGCTGTCACGACCATTCTGCTGCTCATCACCGCTGCTGGCATGCTGGTGGTCAGTCTTGAGCCCGCTCCAGCTCCCCAAGTCACAAGTGTACCCTACTCACCCCACCGAACCTCCTGTGATGGCCTGCCTAGGAAAACTGACCCTTCTTGCTTGCTATTCCAGCTCCTCTGATGGCACATGACCCCCCCAAGCCCCAGCCAGTCCCCACTGTAGAGTCTTGCTATGTGTGGCCCATTCCTCACCGGGGTCATCACTTACTCTCTGGATTCTGCCCAGCAGGGCAGACCAGCACTCCTCAGATGAGAAGGCCTAACAGAGCCACCTGGAAGTCTTTACCCCTCTGAAGGCTGGGGAAGTGGACACTAGTTCTGTCCTCAGGTGCCAGGACACAGCCCGGACATCATCTCCAGCCTGGTTCCAGCTTTTTCCCCATCATTGGCCCAATTCTCAGGCCTCTGCATGTTTCTGGGCCACCAGTGGTCCCTACACACCAACCAGAGAATTCCAAGGTTATCCAAGCTGGCAGATCCTAAGGAATCACCTGGTCTGGTGGAGATGGTCCCTAGAGTGTTGGAAAATGTTTTGGAGTCTTTTTAATTGTAACAGTGATTAGGAATGCTCTGGCATTTGCTACCCCAGGCCAGATACCAAATGTCCCACAATGTACAAGGCAGTTTACACAATGGAGAATTGCACCCCTACTCTTCTTAGAGAAACACTGGTTCTAGTCCAAGTACTTCTTGTGCGTTTGTAGAAACTAAAAGCCAGGGAGGATGAGAGACTGGCTCAGGGTTACATAGTAAATTTGTCTTATAGGCATTCTAATAAAGGGTATCCAAGAGTTCTGCTTCTTGAGATTTCAACGGCATCTGTTCTCAAAGTCCACTGGCAGTCGCCAAGTTTGGGGCACTGCAGGAGAGACAAAAACTAATGTGAGACATGGAGAAGACTTTTAGAGGTGCCGTTTGAGCTGAACCATGAGCATGACTGTGGATTTGACTCCTGGAAGCGGAGAGGGCACAACGGGCAATGGTGGGGGTGAGGACTGGAGCCCAGGAGTAAAGGTGACTGAGAAATGAGCACAGGTTTTGGAAAGAAGAGCAGTGGAAGGCAGTGGGTAGCGGGAGGGTGACTGAACAGTGACTTGAGGCTAGATACAGAGAACTTTGAGTGTGGAGCTGAGTATTAAGATTTTCCGCTACGGGCAATGGTACATCCCTGAAAATACCAGAGAAGGTGTGCAATGATGAGCTCTGTGCTGAGTTGGGAGTTTCCCGGGTCTGCCTGCAGGGAAGCAATGCGAGGGAGGTCATGGGGGCAAGAGGCCACCGTCAGAGCAATCTAGCTGAAATCCGCACATGAGGTCATGGGTGGGGACCAAGTCGAGGGAATGCAGTGAGGAAATGGAGATCACCTCAGGAACAAGAGACACTGCAGGGATTGGTGATGTCCTTGTCATCAAAACAAAGGGATATTGTCTTGGTTTGAGTTCCCCTGGAAGCAAACTCTAAGATAAGGATTTGAATGTAGCTTATTAGAAGTTTATATAGAAGGTAATCTTGGGAAATACTAGTAGGGGAAAATGCACATCAGGCAGCCAATAAAGGGTGTTCTATCAAGCCAGTTACCACTGTGGGCAACTGGAGATCAATCTTGCTGGAAATCTCTGGCAGACAGCAGAACACACACCTCTGAGTTATTTCTTGAAGGACAAGGGAGTTGGGGGTGTTTATGCACTGACTCACATCAGTCCTTGTTTGAGGATTGTTCCTGGGAGCATTAGCTCCCTGGCAGTTCCAGCCTCATCCCACAACTATTCCCCATACAGGAGCAGGCTCTGAAGCCAGAAAAAGTCCTCAGGTATAGAGTCTCAGGTACTTGCAATTGGAAGCCACCAAGTAGCTGTGTAGGAAAATGGTGCATGTCAGAATGTGCGCAAGGCACTGATAGTGTCTGCAACACATATACTTTACATACAAGTGGAGTGAGTTAGCCAAAATGCCTTCCTGTCTTAATATGACTCTTTGAGTGAACCAGATAGGATATTTCTGAGAGAGGTACCTAAAATGGCTAGATCCTGTAACCCCATGAAGGCAGGGAAGGAATCTAAAGTAAAAAAATATTGTTCTGTCGATTTTTGCTTTATATACACCCCATTGGTATCCACAGGGGATTGGTTGCAGAATGCCCTACAGATACCAAAATCCAGGGATGCTCAAGTCTCTTAAGTAAAATGATGTAGTATTTGCATATAACCTATGTGCATCCTCCTGTGTACTTTAAATCATCTCTAGATTACTTATAATACCCAATACTGTACAATGTAAATGCTATGTAAATACTTACACTGTATTTTTATTTGTATTATTTTGTATTGTTATTTTTATTTCTGTTTTTAATATTTTCAATCTATAGTTGGTTGAATCCATGGATGTGGAACCCACAGATACAAAAGACCGACTGTATTTTGAGGCCAAGTTATAACAAACATACGAATGTAGAATTATTGCATCTTCATGGTGAATTGAACTTTATATCATTATGAACTGTCTTTCTTTATACCTAGTAATGCTTTTTGCTTTAAAATTGAGTTAGTCTGATTTCAATATAGCTACACTAGGTTTTTGCTTTCGTTAGTGTTGTATCTTTTCCCATTCTTTGTCTTTCTTTACCTCTGTATTTCAGGCATATCTATATAAACAGTATATAGTTGGATTTGAGTTCTTATCCAAAACAAGTCAAAAAATCTTTGCCTTTTAATGGGAAAATTTAATCACTTTATATGTAATGAAATTACTTTTATATTTGAATTTAAGCCTATCATCTTACTAAGTGCTTTCTATATGTCCACTTACCTATATTCCTTTTTTCTCCTTTCTTTGCCTTCTATTGGAATTATTTTATTCAGTTATCCTTCTCCATTAGTTTGGAAGTTATTCACTCTTTTATAATTTTTTGGTGGCTACCCAGAGATCATAGCATGCATTTTTAACAAATCTTAATATGAATTGATCCTTTTACTCTCTTCCCCCTAAATGTATACAAGGACCTTAGAAGCTTAACTTCCCCATCTTCCAAAATCATCATTGTTTTCACGTATAGCCAATATTATTTAACATTTACCCACATGTTTACCATTTTCATTGCTCTTCATTCTTTCCTGCATCTCTGACCTTGTATTTAGGATTATTTCCTCTTGCCTAAAAAATATCTTATTAATGTGAGTCTGCTGGTAATTAATTCTCTTAGTTTTTATTTGTCTGAAAATATATTACCTTCACTCTCGAATAATATTTTCCAGGTATTGAATTCCAGGCTGTCCATTATTTGCTTTCAAAGCCTGTGACATTTTGATTTATGATAAGAAATGTATACAGTTATGCGCTGCCCAAAAATGCTATGGTCAATAATGGACCGCCTGTATGCTGGCAGTCCCAGAAGATTATAATGGAGTTGAGGCCGGGCGCGGTGGCTCACGCCTGTAATCCTAGCTCTCTGGGAGGTAGAGGTGGGTGGATTGTTTGAGCTCAGGAGTTCGAAACCAGCCTGAGCAAGAGCAAGATCCCGTCTCTATTAAAATTAGAAAGAAATTAATTGGACAACTAAAAATATATAGGAAAAACTAGCCGGACATGGTGGCGCATGCCTGTAGTCCCAGCTACTTGGGAGGCTGAGACAGGAGGATCGTTTGAGCCCAGGAGTGTGAGGTTGCTGTGAGCTAGGATGACGCCACAGCACTCACTCTAGCCTGGGCAACACAGTGAGACTCTGTCTCAAAAAAAAAAAAAAAAAAAAAGATTATAATGGAGTTGAAAAACTCCTTTTGCCTTATGATGTCATAGCTCTCATAATGTCATCATTACTTACGTCTTTGTGGTGATGCTGGTGGAAACAAACCCACCACACTGCTGTTGTACAAAAATATAGCACATACAATTACGTACAGTACATACTTGATAATAAACGATTGTGTTACTTGTTTATGTCTTTACTATATTACACTTTTTCATCATTATTTTAGAATATACTCCTTCTACTTATTAAAAAAAAAAGTTAACTGTAAAACAGCTTCTTTGGGAGCTGGTCCTTCAGGAGGTGTCCAGAAGACACTGTTATCAGAGATGACAGCTCCTCGTGTGTTATCACCCCTGAAAAACTTCCAGTGGGACAAGACGTGGGTGTGGAAGACAACAATGTTGGCCATCCTCACACTGCGCAGGTCTAGGCTAATGTGTGTTTGTGCCTTAGTTTTTAACAAAAAAGTTTAAAAAGTAAAAAAGAGAATTTTTAAAATAGGAAATAGCCTATAGAACAAGGATATAAAGAAAGAAAATATCTTTGTACAACTGTACAATGTTTGTGTTTTAAGCTAAATGTTATTACAAAAGAATCAAAAAGGTTTTTAAAAGTTAGAAAGTTTATAAAGTAAAAAAGTTACAGTGAGCTGAAGTTATTATGGAAGAAAGAAAGATAATTTTTATAAACTTAGTGTAGCGTAAGAGTACGGTGTTTAGAAAGTCTGCAGTAGTGTACAGTCATGTCCTACGTCTTCCCTTCCACTCAGCACTCAGCGCTCCTGCAAGCTCCTTCCTTTCATGGAAAGGGTCCTCTATAGGCGTACCATCGTTTAGCTTTTACAGAGTATTTTTACTGTACCTTCTCCATGTTTAGATATGTTTAAATGCACAAATACTTACCATCGTGTTACAATTGCCTACAGTATTCAGTACAGTAACATGCTGTACAGATTTGTAGCCTAGGAGCAACAGACTATACCATATAACCTTGGTGTGCAGTAGGTTATACAGTCTAGGTTTGTCTAAGTACAGTCTATGATGCTCACACAACGATGAAATCGCCTAATGATGCATGTCTCAGATACATGACTATATTTGGTCTTCATCCCAGTTTCCTGGCACACAGCTCCTAAAATATTTGGACTCTCTTAAATAATAAGTATCTTTTGTAGTTAATGAGATGACTGATGGGTGGGGCCTCCTCCCGGATAGCCTAAGGATGGGGGCTGGTTGCCAGGGGAACCAACCATAGGATTAGAGGGTTGGAACTTTTATCCCCACTCCATCCTCCACCTCAGGGAAGGGGAGAGGGCCTGAAGGTGGAGTTGATCACCAGTGGCCAATGATGTAATCAATCATGCCTACATAATAAAGCCTCCATAACAATCCAGAAGGACTGGGTTGAGAGAGCCTCCAGATTGCCAAACACATGGAGCTTCCCAGAAGGCAGTGCACCTGATGAGGGCATGGAAGCCCTGTGCCCCTTCCCACGTACCTTGCCCTGTGTAGCTCTTCCACCTGGCTGTTCATCTGTATTCTTTAAAATATTCTTTGTAACAAATCAGCAATTATAAGGAAAGTATTATCCTGAGTTTCGTCAGCCTCTCTAGAAAATTAATTGACCCTGAGGAGGGGGTCTATAAACTGGAACCCCCAGTTTATAGCTGGTTAGTCAGAAGTACAGGTCACAAACTGGGACTTGCGATTGGCATCTGAAGTGAAGGGCAGTGTTGTGGGACTGAGCCCTTAACCTGTGGGGTCCACACTAACTCCGGGTAGTGTAAGAAACAAATTAAGTTGTAGGACATCCAGTTGGCGTCCACTGGAGAATTAGTTGCTGGTGGGGAGAAATCCCCACACATCTGTCAGAAATGTTCAGTGTTGAGAAAAACACTGTTTTTTCCTATCTCCTACAGCCCTCTAAAGAATTCCATTGTCTTCTGGCTCC
>CAUYSK010041497.1:0-17511 GCA_963575035.1 Avahi laniger | reverse complement strand
TGGCTGCAGGCCAGGCGCCCTCTTTGTGGGTGCTCTATTGGGTTCCAGTCTCTTACTATGAAAACTTAACCATGAGCCCACAGATGGTTCAGCAGAGCCACTGGCGAAAGTAAAGTGAAAATGCAACTTACTTGAATAAGGTCCAGCAGGAGTAGATGCTTCTCTTTCTGTAAGATAGAACTCCACGGAATCACAGAAAAAGATATTTAAACGATGACCAGTTGCCAATGAAGAGCAATTTCATAAAGGGTGAGATGAAGGAGAGAAAACTATAACCTGTTCAACTTTCCCATTTTGTAAAGAGAACATAGAAGACCTTATTTTAACAATATGAACCGTTTTTCCATTCTTGTGATACTTCACTTCGGAGGATGGGCTCCAGCTCTACCCAGGAAAATATAAGAGGTGCTAGTTCACCATTGTTTTTTTGTAGTTGAGTAGTATTCCGTGGTATACATATACCACATTTTATTAATCCACTCATGGATTGATGGGCCCCCATAATATTCTGAAATTTAAAAAATATGGGGAAAAACATGACCTGTTTCTTGAGAGAGCAAAGGAGAGGTGTGTGTGTGTGCGCATGTGCGGGTGTGTAATCTAACTTTATTCGGTTACAGGAGAATGAATGGGAAGGAAAAGAAGGGAAGAAAGGGAGAAGAGGTGGGATGGAAACAGGAGAGGAGTTGAGGGAAAAGAGGTCCAGAGAAGGAGTGGGAGAAGCAAATCAGAGCAGGAGAACGCAAACCCACATGAAGAGGAGGGGAAACGGAATCACGCAGACCGCAGGACCCAGACAGGAGCGGGGCTGGCTGCTGCTTTATCAATAGGGAGAGACTGGGGCCCAGGGGAGTTAAGTGGTTTGACCAAGGTCAGTGCTAGGACTTTAAAATGGATTTTCTGGTTTCTAAGAAGGGAAAATCATTCCATAAGTAAGAGGGAAAAAAGAAGAAGGTAAAATACATAAAGGGCCATAAAAAAGGAAATAGTTTAGCAGAGATGGACACAAAAGATAAGAGAGAGAGAGAGGATTATTTTAATATAAGCCCTCTCCACACACACACAAACACACACACACACACCCCATACAAGGAGATTTAAGGCAAGTATTAATCTAATTAAACAGTGTTTGTCACACCCTGACACTGCCACACATAATTAAAATGTGGAGACTGTGGCACTAGGCCCAGTACTTCCCAACTGCGCATGGAAATCACCTGGGGACCGTGTTAAAATGCAGGTTCTGATTCCACAATCTGGGGTGGGTCTCAGAGTCTGCACTTTCTAACAAACTCCTGCCGAAGCTGAAGCAACCGTTCAGGACCAGGCTTGAGCAGTTCTCAGGGTTTGATCCCTGACCAGCAGCAGCACCTGGGAACTTGCTAGAAATGCCAATTTTCAGGACCCACCCCAGACCTGCTGACTCAGAAACTCTGGGATGGGGCCCATAATCTGTGTATTTACAAGCCCTCTACGGGATTCTGGTGCACGTTATGCTTTGGAACCATTGCCCTGGGCTTTCATGACTCCATCACCTTGTTACCTAAACTAAGTGACAAATCTATGGTCAAGTCATTTACTTTCCACTAGGCGATCTGAAATTTCTGTTAGGAATTATCAGCATTCCAATAACTATGTTCAGATACTCTACGATTTTCAGGTGACAGTGAGGTCACAGGGCTCAAACATGATGAGCAATTTAGAAAGTGCTGCCTGGAGCCTCTTCTGCTGAGCTCATCTTGGCTCTAATTGATTTGGACTTGCACACGTGGGGTTGAACTAAGAGATATTCCCAAAATTGACACTCAGAGAGGAAAAACAACCATCCTGTTTTTTCTTAGCATAAAATGTCTCCTTTAGCTCATTCCCACTTACCAGCTCTAAGCTCCTTGACCTGGCTGTAGATCTCTCAGCACCTAGGTTCTTCCTGGGAGCTTGTGAATCTGGCCCCTGTCTGAATGGAAATAACAGACAGGGGCCCTGCAGATTCAGTAGTTACCCAAGTGAGAGACTCAGCAGCCCCCCTGGTCTTCCCAGCCCCCTGCAGTCATGAGCTCTGATGCAGAGATGGCCATTTTTGGAGAAGCAGCTCCCTACCTCCGGAAACCAGAAAAGGAGAGAATTGAAGCGCAAAATCGCCCGTTCGATTCTAAGAAAGCTTGCTTCGCAGTGGATGATAAAGAAATGTACGTGAAAGGTATGATCCAGAGCAGGGAAAATGACAAAGTCACAGTCAAGACCCTGGACGATCGGGTAAGTGCTGCTTTTGTCTTTGATAATATGGGCGTATTTGTTTGCCTTTGGAGTGGACGATTAGAAACTGCATGCTGGTCCACAGCAACTTGAAGTCTGAATAGAACGTATGAATAGTTTGTTGTGCAGCGAAGTAGCAGGTGAAAGCTGCTATTGCTGGCACCTTTGCTCCTACATCTTTCCTCCTCCTAGGACTTGGGCTTTCTGGGGTTTTGTGGTGTTTGATTTGGAGGAAAGTGGCAGGTGAGGGTGGAAGAGGTTGGACTGTTTAAGGGAGATGGTGATGCTGTTTCCTTCAGGATGGGCTGATCAAATATAGTTCTCTGGGCCGCAGAGTGATTCTTTCAGAGGAAGCTCAGGAGGCATTGTCTCGTTTAACGCAGAGAATTACTGCGTGCTGTTCAGTGCTTACTGGACGTCCACCAGGTCTAGGTCACAGTGTTGGCTCCTTTGAAAATATAGGAAATCTCAACACCTGCTTTCCCTAAGTTTACCATCTAGTGTAAGCATCACGGTGTATATGGCAGGTACGTGTCTCAGTTCACAAACTCAGACATGTGAGACAGATCTTGCTTTCATTTTTATTATTGAACTTAACCTCTCATTTCAGCCCCTTTTCACTGGGCTGGAAAATGATTTTTTCGGTTATTCTTTTGGTCCCCACAACCTCAGCATTGTATCAGCTTTTCAGAACCTTGCACAGTACCACACTGGGTACCCACTCCTCCCTGGGTGATCTGTTCAGAAAAAAGTCCCAGTCCCTAAAGGTTCAGGATACAGAGAATTTTCTACCTCCCCTTCTGCTACCCTGGGTGTCCCTGTCTAGTCTAGGGAGGTGGGGCAGGAGGGCCTCCCTTCCTTAAGAAACTTGGTCTATACCAGCAAATCCCTTTCCTTTTGCCTTTTCTGTAAAATCCTCGAAGCTCTCCTAAGGACTTAGGCTTTTAGAAAACAAAATCTGGAAAATCTTTAAGGCTCTTTCTCTTTTCTGTCCTATTTTCTACCTCTCCTGAGTGACGAAGTAGAGGCTAGCTGTATGCTTGAAAGGGGGGTAGAGGCAGGCAAAACACCAAGAGGAGAAAAATTAAGTAACAGTCTCAAAATATTATTATCCATGAACCATGATGCAAATCCAAATGTTTTAACTATTAGAGCAGAAGTACAAAGAATTATAGGACCCTTGAATCAACAGGGGAGAGAGGAAACAGGGCATGGAAGAGCTGGCACTTGAGATGAGGTTTGCAGTTTTCTAAATAAAATTTCAGTGAAGATATTCCAGTCGGAGGAACCCACATGAGTAGGAGTACTTAGGTGAAAACGCAAAGAACACATGGAGCGGTTCTAACCTGCCAACCTTGGCCTCATCGCAAGACTCACAGCAAATAGGGTGGACAACCTGCCCTAGCCTTGGCTACCTAAGTCCCATTTGGCCACCCTGAGGGCCGAAGGGCTCTGAGGCTCCGCACACCTGTAACCCGGTCCTGGTGCACATCCTGGTGCACACTGCTACAGGATGACTGGGGACAGCAGACTAGAATGGGTTATGGAGTTTGACCAGAATCAGATTCATCAAAAACAATTATTTGTGGATCACCTCGGGGCCTGGAAATTGTCCGTAAGGTTATCCATCGTGATGGGGTAACTCCTACACAGTATCTCACTACCCCGACCACTCTGGAACAGTGGGGAGCAGATAGCGGGCTCTCCCATTCAACTCCTGCTTTTCCTCCCAACACCCAGACACTCACTCTGAACAGTGACCAGGTGTTCCCCATGAATCCCCCCAAATTTGACAAGATCGAGGACATGGCCATGATGACTCACCTGCATGAGCCTGCTGTGCTGTACAACCTCAAAGAGCGCTACGCAGCCTGGATGATCTATGTGAGTGCCCTTCAACGTCTCTTTTTATTCTGTTTATTTCTCTGAATAAAAAAATCAGATGATGAAGTTCTGCTTTTTAAGCCACCTAGTCTGTGACACTTTGTTATAGCAGCCATAGCAAACTAATGGAAGTAGAGATATTATGATAATCTTCCCTTTATAATTAATATGGCTTTAGTAAATTTCATGAAAAATATTAATATTAAATTTGCAGAAATGGCACGGATTGTTAATGTAAGATAGAAATGACAGAAGTGTGGGCACTGTTGTATTTGATGATTTTTTAAGCATCTGCAGATCTCAAATGCTTGTATCTGTGCCAAATCAAGTTGGGTGAAAACTGAACACACAGACTTGATAATAGGCATAAAGATCCACATGTTGAATTTTCTGATTTCCCCAGACCTACTCCGGCCTCTTCTGTGTCACTGTCAACCCCTACAAGTGGCTGCCGGTGTACAACCCCGAGGTGGTGACAGCCTACCGAGGCAAGAAGCGCCAGGAGGCCCCGCCCCACATCTTCTCCATCTCTGACAACGCCTATCAGTTCATGCTGACTGGTGAGTCATTTCTTCAATTCATATTTTTTGAAGTTATTCTTAGTTAATTATTCAAGCCCTTGACAGGCTTCGTCATCTGAATGACCAATGATCAAAGTGATCTTGGGAGACTCAGATGATTTGGAAACGGAAAACCAGGGGCACGGCATCTTCCACTACCAATCACAGTGCATGGCAAGGCCGATGGCCACACTTAGCCGAAGCTACACTTAGCTCATGCTTATTTGGGGGAGTGTGGAAGACAAGGAGATGCCCCGTCCCTACCTGCAAAGAACCCGTGATACAGACACACTTGGAAAAGAAACTATATTAGTAGCCGCCGAGGGGATGCAGAGTTGGAGAAATGGGTAAAGCAGTGTCCCTTCCCCTGCCTTCCTTCCCAGACTCAGACTCCCCTTTCCCTCCCGAAATTTCCAGAACGACATTGGAAGTAGAGATATGATAATAAAATTGTCATGCCATTACGTCTATTGTCAGGTCTATCTGTTCAATTTTCACTCAACTTGATTTGGCAAAGATACAAGCATTTGAGATCTGCAGATGCTTAAAAAATCATCGAATACAACAGTGCCCACACCTCTGTCATTTCTATCTTACATTAACAATCGTGCCATTTCTGCAAATTTAATATTAATATTTTTCATGAAATTTATTACAGTTATATTAATTATAAAGGGAAGATTAACATAATATCTCTACTTCTATTAGTTTGCTATGGCTGCTATAAGAAAGCGTCACAGACTAGGTGGCTTAAAAAACAGAACTTCACCGTCTCACAGTGCTAGAGGCTGGAAGTCTGAGATCCGGGTGTTGCAGGGTTCGTTCCTTCTGAGGACTGCGAGAGAGAATCTGCCCCCTGCCTCCCTCCTGACTTCTGTGGTTTGCTAGAGAAATCTTTGGCATTCCTTGGTTGGCAGAAGCATCACTCTAATCCCTGCCTTCAGCTTCACATGACATTCTCCCTGTGTGCATTGTCTCCACGTTTCCTCTGCTTATGAGGACACCAGTCATGCCGGATCAGGCCTTCGTCTTGACTAATTACACCTGCATCTTATTTACACCACACTTTTCAAATAAAGTCATAAGTCATATTCTGAGGAATTGGGCATTAGCACTTCAATATGTGGATGTTAGGGGGATGCAATTCAATCCATACAGTATTATAAATGGAAAACCACTGTCACTTTCCACATGAAGAAGGTAAACATAAAAGGAAAATGCAATGACAATCAGTGCCTATAAATTCTAATTAGAAGCCGTGGCCTCCCTCAGGCTCTGAACCTGAGACTTGCTTTCTTTGTTAAAAAGGGAGATGAGACAGTGTAGCAAGGAGTGAAAGATCTACGAGCATCAATGACTTTTACACTACGGGATTCACTACTCCCTTCTCAGGCTGCTCGTGTTGCACGTCCTACATTTGAGAAATCTGCACAAATTGTCCCAAAGAAGATTAGATATTAATGCCCAAATCCTTAAAGCCATTAACTAGAGCCATGTTTTCTAACCATGCCCAATGTCTCCCTATTTCTTATATTCTGTCTGTTGTTTATTTGAGTTGTTTTGCTTCCCTCTGCATTTCTAGATCGAGACAACCAGTCCATCCTCATCACGTGAGTAACCCGTGTTTGCAGCATGATGACTTGGACACCAGTGCCGTCTCTTCCGCTCTCCTCTATCCCCTTCCTTTTAAATCCACAGTGGAGAGTCTGGGGCTGGGAAGACGGTGAACACCAAGCGTGTCATCCAGTACTTTGCAACGATTGCAGTCACTGGGGACAAGAAGAAGGAGTCGCAGCCAGGCAAAATGCAAGTGAGCAGCTGCCTGCCCTCTACCCCCTGGAGCTTGTTGGAATGAGTGTGACTGAAAGACTGATTGAGCACCAAGTGTATGCAAGGTGTGTGCTCAGCAGAGATGGGTAGGTAAGAAAAACTCTGTTTCTCCTCTCCATAGTCTCACACAGAACACTTCTGACACCATGTGTGTGGGGTTTTGCCACACCTCGCCATTCTCCAGTACTCTGTGGACACCAACTGGGTGTCCTACAATTCAGTTCAATTCTCACACTAACTACCTGGACACAGAGAGTCACATCCCACAAGTTCAGGGCTCAGTCCCGCAAGACCACCCCCATTTCAGATACCGGTCGCAAGTCCAGGCCTCCTGAACTTGTAACCAATGGGCTGTTAATTGAGGGTTCTCATGATAATTTACTAGAATGGCTCTCTGAACTCAGGGAAATGCTTTACTTACATTCACCAGTTTATTATAAAGGATATAACTTAGGAACAGTCAAATGGAAAAGATGCATAGGGCAAGGTATGGGGGAGGAGTGTGGAGCCTCCATGCCCTCTCCAGACACACCATCTGGAAGCTCCCAAAACCCCTTTGTGTAGGGTTTTTATGGAGGCTCCATTACATAGACACGATAGATTCAATCATTGGCCATTGGCAATTGACTCAACTATTAGCCCCCTTCCTTCTTAGAGGTCAGGGGTGGGGCTGAAATCTCCAACCTTCTAATCATGTGTCAGTTCCCCTGGCAACCTGCCCCCACCTGAAGCTATCTAGGAGCCCCCAGCCATAAAGTGGCACCTTAGCACACAAAAACACTTACCACTTCAGAGATTCCAATGGTTTTAGGATCTATGCGCCAGAAAACTAGATGAAGACCAAAATATATATTTCTTATAGTACAATATCTCTTGGGATGAAGCAAGAAGTGGTTCCACCTGAGTAGACTTGAGTTCTAGCACCAGTTCCCTTAGCAACAGCTGAGTGACCTTGACCAACTCTACGTGCTCCTCTGGAGAAGGAATTGATCATGCCAGTGGTTCTCAAACTGGAGCACACATCAGGATGAACAAGACGGATTCTTCACAAGGGACAGTGGGGTCCCAGGCCCAGAATTCCTGATTGTGTAGGTCTAGGGTGGGACCTCATATTCAAACATGTTCCCAGGTAGTGTTCAGGCTGCTGGTCCAGGGGCCACACTTGGAGAACCACTGGGTTCGACAGTAGTTTCCAAATTGCTCTGGACCAGAAGGATAAGTAGTCATCGAGGTGAGGGTGAAAACCCTCTTTCTATAGTTGACTTCTGAATAATAACTCTCATAAAATATTTTTTGCTACTTAAAAACTTTTTCGAGAATGACTGTTTCTGTTGCATTATCTCTTAGGTCACTTGCATTGCTCACATTCTAGTTCTCCTTCTGAATACAAATGTCTGTGATGTTAGATAGGTCACATGCATGAGGTAACAGAGGTACATGTTCCATAATTTATATGAAATGTTATCAGAAAGGCAGTCTGGATGTCATGACAGAGAGGGTGATGTTCTAGCCTGGAATTTGGCATGACCTAAAGTCGCTTGGATGCTGTACTCACAAGAGCCTCTCTGGGATGGGACCTTGAAGACTCCTTTGGTGGGTGGAGCAAGGACTGTGGGCTCTGCATTGGCCACCAGGGGAGGCTGGTCAACGTCTCTCCCGGACCCTGCCCAGAGCACCTCCACTTTTGAGTCACCAGGGGGCTACTTCAGAAAATGGTCTAAAGTCCTCTCCTTTCCTCTTCTTGTTTATTACTAGGGAACCCTGGAGGATCAGATCATTCAGGCCAACCCGCTGCTGGAAGCCTTTGGAAACGCCAAAACTGTGAGGAATGACAACTCCTCTAGATTTGTAAGATCCAGTCCAATTTTCAACTATCCCCAAAAAACCACACCCTCTCTTTAAATGCTGGATGTGAAAAATTGCCACATAAACTCGAATATGCCAGGCCAAATGATTCAGATCAGTCTACCTACCTGGAATATTTTGATGCACTTTGAAGAACATGTGGGCTTCTTCCCTGCAGAGGGATGATTTAGCTGTGCTTCCCTAACTAGTCAGTATCACCTCACAGTGCCCTGAAGTCACTTACAGAGGTTCAAATTTCATAATTAGCAATTCTTTTATGCTAAAACTGGTCTCTCTGTATAGAAACATTTTAAAATGTAAAAGTCCATTGAACAATATCTGCTGACTTAGCTACAAAAAACTTAGTGTGCATACAGTTAGCAGGTTTGACTTCTTCCAGTCTAGTAGGCATTGGGAGTAGTGAAGGTGGGAGAAGAGCTCAAAAATTGGGCCTAGATTGATACATTGGAACTAGACTGATACTGAAGGATGTGCCCCATCCTTCGACATTTCACTTAAGATTGGTTCAACTGAAGAGGCATTTATTTCCACACTGGCCAACAAACATCCAACCATCTGTTTCATTTCACTGGCCAGTGGAGCAAGAACTCAGAGGTGAAGTTCCCATGTACGCCTGTAGTTGCAAAAGTGCATCAGAACTCCACACATGTCAGAAGTTGCATGATCTCAAGCTCACATTTTATTGCCTCCCTTCAAAGATAAAATGGTTATTGGTGAGAAAGTAGATGCATCTATCAAGGACTATGGCTCTGAGCTGTGACACATTTTGTACCTTTTGCATTGCCATTTGCACATCTGTCTTCCTGGGTGCACAACTAAACTCCTCTTCTTTGCGGGAGGTCTGGGGACATGTTACATGGCCAAGGTGTGTTACACATGCTTGGACCAAGTTAGTTATTGCACTGACCTGACTCCAGCTTAAAGTGGAAGACATGCCTTCAGGAACTCCTGTTATCACCCCCTCTCATTTAGTTCATAGATCTCTCCTCTTGGCCCTGACCCAGAATTCACAATCATTCTAGTTATTCTGTTCCTCCTTCCACCTTCCACACATTTGCAGGCTAGGGGTGACTTCCATTGACTTCCATTAAGCAGCTAAAAATACTGAAGACCCAACACTTGCAATTCATGCATCTCTCCACCAACCCTTCACTAACTTTTCCTAGGCTTCCTTCACACAATATTGAGAATATTATTGAGTACAGATCACATTTCAGACTCAGTGGGTGAACAAGCAAGGCAACATTTTTGCTCTCAAACTTGCTGACAGTGTGGTAGAGAACCAATTAAGCAGATAATATAAGAAGGGGGTACACACACACACACACACACACACACACACAAAATCTCACCTCCCAAAAAAATGTCAGACAAATGATACAGCCAGGTTATCGACTCGAAGGCGTTATGAAGAGTTTGAGAATCCAGATATAACAGAAAAAGATAAAAACCAAGGAAGCAGTCAAGAATGAAGTGGTCCCAGGAAGAGAGTCAGAGAGGAAACCTGCAGGCATCTCCTGAGCAGTAGGAACAGGACGAAGTGCTTCAGTAGAGCTACCTGAGTGGTGGCTGCCCCAGCTTGGGAACTCCGGGTGCTGGCAAACAGGGAGGAGGGAAGTACTCATGTTCTGGCCTCACTTCCCACCAGTCTGTGCTAGTGCCCACGGAGGCCAACCACAGAATCGTGTAAGTCAAATAACTGTACTACTTTCCACCTGCTGTTGAACAGGGGAAGTTCATTCGGATTCATTTTGGAGCCACGGGAAAGCTAGCATCAGCGGATATTGAAACCTGTGAGTCCGGACATTCTACAAATAACTTTGGCATTTGGTCACACGGTCATCTCTCAGGAACCTGAAATCACATTATTTTTTGTTACCTTAGATCTCTTAGAAAAATCCAGAGTGACATTTCAATTATCCAGTGAGAGAAGCTATCATATTTTTTACCAAATCATGTCAAACAAGAAACCAGAACTAATTGGTAAGCTCTCTAGATATTGTTCTTATCTTCAAAATCAACGACATTGGACAAAACCCCAGGGTAAGTTGTGCATAAGATGTTAAAGGGATCTTGTGTTTCACAGACCTGCTTCTGATTTCCACCAACCCCTTTGACTTCCCCTTCGTGAGCCAAGGAGAGGTCACAGTGGCCAGCATTGACGACAGTGAAGAACTATTGGCAACTGACGTAAGCATGTTACTTCTTTGTGTGTTTACACGCAGAATTATTGAGCCTGTGGACTGAGAGGCACTTTAGTGGAATAGTGGGAAAACTGGGATCCAGGCATGATACGTAATTAGACCAAAGATCTCAGAGATCAAGAGCTCAGAGAATGTGTAAGACTGGTCCCCTCCCTACTCAGCTCCACTGTGCAAGATTCCAAAATTGAAATCCAGAAGTTTCCCCAAACAGGCCTTCAGTTCTATTTGCCAGCATTTTAATTACAATAAATTTTTGCATTTATAAAGTCTTTAACATTTGTTGGAAATTTTCAAGTTACAAAGCCTTCTACGTGGTTCTTCAAGAAAATTTAGAATATACAAAAAAATAAAAGTAAACACATAAAGCAGGAGAAAAGCCCACTCTGTACCAGTCTCTCCATTTTTCTTTCTACCTACCACCTTGGGCTCACCTACAGCACCCACTTCCTCAGTATACCTGTCAGGCCTAAGGCCTTTATCTTTGGAAGGTAGCTGCAGGATTAATAATCATAATAACAATAACAATATCTGACTCTATTTAGCACTTACATGCAGCAGGCACCGAGATAAATGACTTTACCTGCATTATTTCATTTTAGCCTCAAAAGCACCTCTGACATAGGTACCGCTATTGTTCCCATTTCACAAATGTGGAAGCTGAGTCTCAGAAAAGTACATAATTTTCCTGAAGACGCAGTTTGTAAATGACAGTGTTTAAACCCAGGTCTTCCTAACCCCAGAACATGCATTTTTAATTAGAATATACTATCTCTGAGCAATTCATCTCCACCTGTGCTGGCTCTACCCTCATCAAAGCTGCAAGAGCTTACGGAAAGGAGTCTTATTCATCATCCTAAGGACAGTGCCACATGACTAGCTTCTTAACCTTCATTTGGTGACATTTCCAGGTGATGCTAATTGTTTTAAGGCAAATAAAAAATGTTCATAATCAAAGAAACTTCAGTTATCTTAAAGTCTAGTTATGTTAAAAGAAAAACTTTAGGCAAATTAAATTTAGCAGAGTTTATTTGAGCAAAGAATGCTTCATGAATCAGACAGCATTTAGAACCAGGAGAGGTTCAGAGAGCTCCATCCAGCAAGGTGGGTTGGCAGTATTTATAGACAGAAAAAGGAAGTGATGTACAGAACAGCTTGATTGGTTGCAGCTCTACGTTTGCCTTATTTGAGTATGATGTTTGAGGCATTTGTCCCGTATGGACATGGTCTGATCAGATGGCAGCCTGTGATTGGCTGAGACTCAGCTATTTGGTACAAGAATATAGTCATAGTTAGGTTATAGTTTGTTTATGTTGTAAGTTAGGTTACAGTTCACCACATCCAGAGGCAGACTTAGACCAAATTTAATTTAACAGTTGTTATATATTTTTAAACATGTTTCCCCAGTTTTCACTAATTTGTGAGCACAGAAAGGGCCAGGCTAATGACTGATGCGAGGCCTCCAGCCCTCAAGAGAGGTCCTTCTAAGGAATTCGAAGTGTCTCCTGTCCTCACTGTGGATGCTTTGCTGCCGGGTGCTGTTGCCCCCGCCTCTCACGGAGCTTCTCCTGCGTGACGATTTGAGGCCAAGTAGAGGGAGAACGCTCTTCTCCTCCAAAGATGACATTGTCCAAGAGGCTCCCCAGGCAGTAATGCTCTCACCTGGCTCCTCTCAGTGTTTAGGGAAAGAGTTCTTTCTCCTTTAACCTCCAGCAACCCCTCCCTAGGACAAAGATACGCCTCCCTGAGATGGGATTTGGATTCAAGGGATGGCCATTATGGGCTCAGAGTCTCTCCCCATCGGTCAGCTCTTCACATAGGCTCTTCCTCCCCAAAGGGAGCATTGCTCAGGGAGTGCCTCCCTTCCCCATACCATCCCGCTGATGTACTAGGTCTATCCTACCAGTTCACCAGACATGTCCAGACATGTTTCAACAGGCTGCAAACCCTGCTGCGTAATCAATATGTATACCCCGGAGAAGGATGTTTTTAGTTGAAACTTTTACAGTAGAAGACGGGCAAAGTGGTTACAAAACCAAACCAGCAACTACTGTAGGATTCGAAGTGACTCAGCCCTTCAAATCTCCAGTCCCCAGGCTTACCACATCCTCCCTGTGTGACTTGGGGCAGGTTACTTACCCTCATAGAACCTCAGTTCTTCACCCAGAAATTCGGAAAAATCTGTACCCCTAGTGGATCCTAATGGAGATGTAATGAGATAACATACAGATGGTGCCGACCCAGTGCCTAGCACACAGAAAGGGCTCTGTAAATGTTTACCCCTTTCTCATTTCATTTGAAAAATGATGTTACTATCTTCGATGGTCTTCCCTTCCCGATCTAATATTCTATAATGCATATTGTCTTGAGTGTGAACAACACTGGAATTCCCGGACTGCAAAAGCAAAGTCTCTAGCTGTTGGGCACTATTTCTCCATCACTATCCATGACATTTTCTTCTCTCAGTATCATGCGATGGTTCCCAATAGCCTCCTCCAGAAAAGAGCCCCCAAATCTATGCACAGTGGAAAAAGATTATAATGAGTTCTTATTTTATGGACTAAAACAGATAATTTATATTTTCTTCCCATAATCTCCATCCAACCACACAAACATATTAAGCAAATGATCTTTAACTGCTAACTTACCACGCCCCACCTGTCATCTGCTTATTCCGGCAAATGCTGTCTCATGTACTAAACAAAAGGAAAAGTAAGGCCAGGGACAGGCTGCACATGGCTCCCTGAACCCTGCCGTGATGACTGCCCTTTCTCTCTCAGAGTGCCATTGACATCCTGGGCTTCAGCTCAGAGGAGAAAGTTGGCATCTACAAGCTGACGGGAGCCGTGATGCACTACGGAAACATGAAGTTCAAGCAGAAGCAGCGGGAGGAGCAGGCAGAGCCAGACGGCACCGAAGGTAACCGCACCTGGGAAGGGGACTGGGATTGGACTCTCCGCCTGAGTTCATGCGTGGAATGGGCCACGTGGGATAAACTGCATTCATTTTAAGAGCCGCTCCTCCAAAATTATATAAACCGAATTTGGATTGCCTGAAGCTCATTGTACACGCGCTACGCACTGGGGAAGTCTGCTCACTCGGTCTAGGGCTCCTACGGTGGGGAATCCTTGAAAAACAAAAAGCATCGTTCTCATAAATGAATAATCGCCATCCTCTCCATCTTTCACCATCCCAGTTTACCTGTTTGTTTAAGGTGAACTGTGAGAGAATACCGTAAAGTGAAGTTCACTTCCTCTCTGCGCATGTCGTTATTCATGTCCAGAGTGCAGTCCTAATCCTTCAGGCCTAAAATGAGGACTGTGGTAAAGTGGGGGCCCAGTTTTCTTCCTCTCATCTCTTCCACCGCTGACATCTGTTGAACTTGACCCTGAACCAAGATCTGGTGAACAAACTTCCTTCCTGTAACTCTGACCTCCTGGGCCTCCTCCCTAAGAGGGCTGGAAATAGAGCCGAGGGCAGTGGGAGGGGACAGACCCCCCGTATGTCCTACTTGCTGGACTTCTGGTCTCTCGCAATGCGTCTCACAAGCTCCTTGAGTAAAAGGCTGGCAACATGGTCACCCCTGGTAGTTCTACCTTTTGATTACATGCCCACAGTGTGTAAAGCAGTGTGTTTTAAACCCTCCGGCAATAAAAAGGAACTGTAGCCATGAATTAAAGGCCAGGAAAATCTACATGACCTTATCAGTATCCTATAAAGGCTCATCTGATTAGGTTAGATCTGCCTGGGATAATCTGCCTTCTCATTAACTCAAAGTCAACTGATCAGTAACCTCATTACGGCAGTGATATCCCATCACAGTCACCGGCCCCTCGCACACTCCAGGGAAGGAGATTATACATGGCATGTACACCAGGGGGTGCTAACCAACAGGAGAAACTCCAAGTGTTCACTCAGGAAATGTTTCTGACTGAGGTAATCAGGGAAGTCTTCCTAGAGGAAGGGGCACTGACTTGGACTTTGTAGGATGAGTAGGATTCTGAATGACATGGGGGAGAAATCAGTCCAGGCAGAAGAAATGTTATGAGCAAGGAGGCAGAGGAAGGAATGTGACGGGGACCGAGGGATAGAGGTCTACTTTTACTATAAAACAGGATATGTGCAGTGGATTGGTAAGAGATGAGAATTAAAAAGTGATGATTTTGGCCAGGCGCGGTGGCTCACGCCTGTAATCCTAGCACTCTGGGAGGCCGAGGCGTGAGGATCATTTGAGCTCGGGAGTTCGAGACCAGCCTGAGCAAGAGCAAGACCCCATCTCTACTAAAAATAGAAAGAAATTGGCCAAACAACTAAATATAGAAAAAATTAGCTGGGCGTGGTGGTGCATGCCTGTAGTCCCAGCTATCCGGGAGACTGAGGCAGGAGGATAGCTTGAACCCAGGAGTTTGAGGTTGCTGTGAGCTAGGATGATGCCACGGCACTCTGGCCCGGGCAACAGAGTGAGACTCTGCCTCCAAAAAAAAAAAAAAAAAAAAAAGTGATGATTTTGGCATCAGTTCCGGAAGGCCTTGAGTGCCAGGATGAATGGTTCAGAATGTATGTGGTAGGCTACAGAAGTCACTGATGCTCCAGGTAGCAGGGGAAATAATGTGGACAACCTGAAATTAATCTGTCAGCAGCCAGGCTCACCAAGAGCAGCGAACCTTGGAAGAAAGTGCCATCAGGCTCCTCAGCAAGGGGGGACTGTATTGACACACCTCCCCAGCAGGTGGGGGCAAGGTGTCCCAGACCCTCTTCCAGCCCCAGCAGCCATGTTTTCCATGTTTAGGAGAGAGAGTGGAAGGCTCTAATCAGGGCCTGAGCTCCAGTGACATCAGCAATGATACCAATCCAAGTTAGCATTTGCACCAGGCATGCTTCACGACAGCCCTATAACATGGGTACTGTCACAGTCCCCCATTTTATAGATGACAAACTGAGGCACAAAGAAGCAAAACCAAAATCTGAATCCAGGCAGTCTGACTTGAACGCCCAGGCTCTTTGCTGTGCTCCTATGCTGCGACTGTTGGAAACGGTGGAGAGGCCAGCAATTTTGAGAGTGAAATGAGCAGGACTTGGTGCCTGTCTGAACACGGGCATGTCAGGGTTAGGAGAGGAGAATCTATCACTCCAAGCTGTCAAGTTTAAGTGACTAGTAGAAGAATAATAGTACCGTTTTCACCTAAATGGGCAAAGCAGGAAGAGGAGATAGTTTGAGCAGAGAGTAAAGCACGCATTTGTCCTCTGCTTAAGTACTGAACAAATACCATCCTGGATTTTTTTATTAACTTATCTCCCCAAATAGCAATGAGGTGAGGGTCCAAACCGAGGAGGAGCTGTCCTTGGGGAGGAATATTTCTCTACCTTCTCGATGAGCTCAGTGCAGGCAGCCAGGTCCATCCCAGAGTCAATGGATGTCCACTGAGATAGACAAAATGACACAGCCTGTGAACTGCATGAAACTGCCAACATTCAACTGCTTGTGACCATCTGCAAACACCTGAAGGCAGGGTCAAGGTTTCACGCTCCCCCCTCAGCTATTAGTGCGACACTTTGCGTAAATTTGGAAGGTGCCTAATGTATGTTGCCAGCTGCCCAAATGGTGCCTCCTTTACTCATATACCATTTGAATGTATTATCAGACTCCAGTGTTGCTATGTGATTAATATCTTTTTTATGAAATTGAAATATCAGTGGGTCAAGATCAACCAAGAAACTTATTATTGTTCAAGGTTGCATCTAGGAGGCTAATCGTAAGTTCTTGAGAACCACAGGTCCCTGAACTATGGGACTGAAGCTTTGTTGAACAAGCCCAAGCCCGGTACACATAAGAGAACATGAAAACATCAAAAAGAATTATGGAAAATATTTCTGGGAGGATCCAGGTCTTGAGTGGACACTTAAGCAGCTGCTGTTTTTGCATGGTGACGTTTCTCCTCTTTCTTCAGTGGCTGACAAAGCTGGATACCTCATGGGTCTGAACTCTGCTGAAATGCTGAAAGGCCTGTGCTGTCCACGGGTGAAGGTTGGGAACGAATATGTCACTAAAGGACAAAATGTCCAGCAGGTAATGATGGTGCTCTCAATCCAGTTGCTTGAGGTATTTTGCAATTTCTCATCAGCCATCATCTTAAAGTTCTTTTGGTTGCAGGTATCGGAAATGCATATGAAACTAGCTTTAGCATTAAGGGCAAATTCATTTTAGGCCTCGGGGGTAAATCAAGGCATGCAAATCCAAGAGTGCCCATTGGACAGCATAAGGGCCTAGAGCCAGGCAATGCAGAACCCTCTGAGCCAGGCAGCTTCCCTCCAGCCCCTTCTCCGGAGCTCATGGGCTGTCCTCTCCCTGCTCTGTTGTGCACTTGCTGGGCAGATAAGCCTTCTCCACCTCTCCTGCCCACGGCTTTCCCAGAGCTCCCAAGTTTATGTCTCTGTGTTTCCAGCCTCACCCTGAGACCGAAACCAGTGTTTTTTTGTTTTTGTTTTTGTTTTCCGAAAAAGTACAGTTTTATTATTATTCACTCTCTGAGCTATTACACAGCAACAAGCAGGATGTAGACGTGAAACACAGACAGCAGGGACTTCCAGGATTGTCATGGGGCAAGTACCCAGCTCAAACTAGACACAAGTCTATCTATCAGATGGGGGAAATGAATGAGTTTGAGAACTTGTCATTTTATTTGGAATAATCTACAGGGAGGTCCTGCTGCCATGTCTTGTACGAAGCCTTGCCTTTGGCCTCCAACTTGACTAAAGATACTGGGGGTATCCACGTGGGTGGCCCCAATGAAACCAGTGTTTTTTGATCCCAATTCTAGATTCTCAGGAAAGACACTCCAATTAACCCAGCCTGAATCAAATTCACCCTGGTCTGATTAAGTGTGTCCAGGGGCTGGAATCATATGTTATAACCATGG
>CAUYSK010041495.1:0-12289 GCA_963575035.1 Avahi laniger | reverse complement strand
ACTTTGATTCTCTGACTCTCCGTGTGCCGCTCGGTTTGTCCTCGGGACCACTTGCTGTAACAATTTAACACAAAGGACATCACAAATGAAGGTGCACATTCCTGTAATTTTATGTGCTCTTGATAAAAGATAGATGATTAAAAATAACATTTAGGTTTGTCATTCTATTACACGTGCACATAGTGCTTCCAGGGTAGTATTTTAAAAAGTACAAATTGGAAATGGCCATTTTTTCTTAAATTAATTAATCACTGCCCATTTCTCAAGAACAAAAGAGCAAAATCACATGCCATTCTAATCCTCCCATAGTCTAGTCCCTGCCCCTCTTAGGAGTCACCTCTATACCAGTCTCTGTTAAAACAGAACGACAGGATATATGCCCTGTCCTGCCACACTGCAGTGACTCTGCCCGCACGCTGTCCCCCAGGCACACGAACGCCGGCTTTGTCCCGCTCACGCCCTCCCTCACTGGCTTGCGCACTTGTGCTGGTGTGCCCTCTCTCCCCTGCTTTTTCACTTGATATTCATTAAAAATGCTATTGAATTGAATACCTTAAAAGAAGACATTTACTTCAAAGACAACAAAGTGTTTAACTTTGAATTTATTTCTTTCGTTATGTTTAGCTGAGGTGCACAGAGATGAGACAGCCTTTAATTCACTGACACCAAAGGCTACACTCCTGAACAACACAATCAAGAATCATATCTACCATGAAATTGTTCAGAAAGTTCAGGGAGAACTGGCCAGTGACTTTCTCTTTAGTATTCCTTGTGGGCCTCTATGCTCTTGTCTTGTTGTTCTTGCTGCCTGTATTTACCAACTGCACTGTGGTCCCTGAAGGACAGGGAAGACGTCTCACTCATCTGTCTTCCCTAAGCAGAGCAGGTGGCCACGTGACCTTAACAAGTACTGGCAACACCAGTTAGCTGTCTCGTGAGGCATATTGTATGCTGCTTCTACCTTTTTAAGCTCTTTGGGAATCCCAGATCTGAAACACAATGATATCATTTGTTCTGTCCGTGCTGCTGGTGATGTGCAACTTATTACTAAGGATTGGCCTGAAGCTCTGATTCAGACTTTGAAAATCTATTACCGGACAGGTATCCTAATTTTTCTAAACTCGAATCTGATTTAACATCCCTCTTAGTATAATCTCAACATCTTGTAATCTGTTGAAGAAACTCTTATGTTCCCACTTTGTCAATGATTTTCATGTAAGTAAAAGAACAGAAATGTAAAAAATAATGTAAATCACTAAGTTCTGACCAAAGGGCAAAGTTAGTGCTAAGATTATGCCGACATATAAGCCAGTGTGCTAAATTTACTATATTTCTATAAATTTATTTTTATGTCAAATCATTTAAAGAACTCTCAACAATCCTCAAAATTTTCTGAAAAATTTAAGGGACCTCTTTCTAACTCAATCTACAAGGCCAGTATTACCCTGACACCAAAGCCAGACAAAGACATCACAAGAAAAGGAAATCAGAGACCAATATCCCTGATGAACATAATGCAAAAATTCTCAACAAAATGCTAGGAAAGTGAGTGTAGCAGTATTTTGAAAAGATTATACATCATTGCCAGGTTATTTTTATTTCTGGAATGAAAGATTGATTCAACATATGAAAATCAATCAATGTAGTACACCACATTAACAGAATGAAGGAAAAAAATCAAATAATCATCTGAATTGATGCAGAAAAGGCATTTGACAAAATCAATACTCTACGACTGAAACACACAACAAACTAAGAAGAGAAGGAAACTACCTCAACACAATAAAAGCCATATATAAAAAAACCCACAAGGAACATCATATTTAATGATAAAAGACTGAAAGCTTTTCCTATAAAAAGATCATACATTCTTATATGATTAGGAAAAAGATAAAGATGCCTACTTTCACCACTATCATTTAACATGATATTGAAAGTTCTAGCAAGAATAATTAGGCAGGAAAAAGAAATACAGGAATATAAATTGGAAAGGAAGAAATAAAGTTATCTATGTTTACAGATGATATGATCTTACATGTAGAAAATTCTAAAACTTTCACCAAAAACAATTGTTAGAAATAATAAACAGATTTAGAAAAGTGCCTGGATACAAACTCAACACACAAAATCAGGTTGCATTTGTATACACTAACAATGAATAATCTGAAAAGGAAATTAAGAAAACAATTCCATTTACAGAAGTATCAAAAAGAATAAAATAACTAGGGATTAACTTAACCAAAGAGGTGAAGACCTTGTAAAATATAACCTAAAAAACACTTCTTTAAAAAACTAAAGAAGACATAAATAAATGAGACTACATTCCACGTTCATGATTTGGAAGACTCGATATTGTCAAGATGTCAATACTACCTCAAAGGATCTATAGATTCAATGCTTTTTCTATCAAAATCTCAATGAGGTTTCTTTTTTTTTTTTTTTTTGCAGAAATAGAAAAGCCCATCTTAAAATTTACATGGAATCTCGAGGGATCCCAAATTGTCAAAATAATTTTGAAAGAGAATAATACTGGAGGACTCGCATCCCCCTGATTTAAAAACTTACTAAAAAGCTATAGTAAACCACAGGTCTAAACAGAGGAATATAGACTGATGGAATAGAATAGAGTCCATAAATAAATCCTCACATACATGGTCAAATAATTTTCAACAAAAGTGCCAAGACCAGTCAATGGATGAAAGACAGTCTTTTCCACTAACGCTGCTAAGAAAACTGGATATCCATATGCAAAACATGAAGTTGGACCTTTACCTTCCACTATATACAAAAATTAACTCAAAGACCTAAACATAAAACCTGTAACTATAAAACTCCTTTAAGATGCATGTAATTGGCATTCTAAAAACAAAAACAAAAAACACAGAATGAAATAATAAGGAAGAGCTGAGAATTTTCCAAATGTATAAAGCTATTAATCTACAGATTCAAGAAAATCTGTAAACTTTAAACTCATCATGGTAAAACTGCTAAAACCAAGACAAGGAAAAACTATGAATGCAAACAGAGGGAAAGGGGCAGCACTTCAGAGAAACAACATAAGCTGAAAGAGGACTTCTGCAAGAAAATACGGGGGAATTTTCTATGAGCTTTTAGAAATATTTTCCAGAAATTCCTATAAATGAACAGCCTATTAGATTCAGATCTGAAAGACTAGAATATGTTTGAAGAATACAGAAAAGGAAGCGCGGCCCCACACATTTTTGTTTCATCATGGCTCTCACCCCACTGCCAACCGTGCGCACTAGCAGTACAGTAGACGTACATGTGACCCAGGACACGGGACTGGCAGCAGTGCTCTCAGGGAGACGCATGCCGTACACTCCAACACATGCAGGGATGAGGCACCCAACATGCATATCAGAGAAGGAAGAGTTTCAGGCTTCCTATCTCTACATAGTGGGACTTGGGGAGTGGAGAAGGGGCTGGAGGACACTTGGGCATGCAGTGTTATCGCTCAGGACTCCGCCCTGCAAATGCACGGGGAAACACTAGCTACCTCAATGCTCATCCCCACATCGCATTACTTTCTTCATCTCCAGGCACATTTTAGAGGTAGGTGTATTTGGTTTGTCATGAACTGGTCAAATTCAAAGAAGAGCACTTCAAAAGAAAAAGTAATGCATATACCACATAAAAATAAATATTAAAAAGTAGTCTATTAAAAAGCCCCCATGAACAAACTTTAAATTAAGAAACTATTACAAAAGGAGTAATAGCTCCACTATACAACAAGCTCTTCTCAAAAATGCATTTGCTGTCTTGTAGACGCATAGCTGTGAGACTTCCCTGTCTGGATCTGACACAATTGTAGCACCAAACTCAGCACCTAGTACACCGAGTACCAAACAAACAAAACAGAAAAGGGCAGCTACTTAAAAGAAGATTTACAAAAATATGAAATTGTGACATGTCACTATTACATATGGCCAGACATAAACCGATTAAAACAATAGTATGATTCTAAATAATTGTGATAAATATTGAACAGTATATTAATGCATTTACACACATTGTTATCATTTTGCATGAAGTCAATCTAAGTTTATATAAAATGCTCATGTTTTTTGATTCTTTTTATAAATATTCATGTCAAAAATATTTGATGTTTTTAATGATTAATAGGCTAAAAAAAACTATAGGTCATCTTTATATTAACAGTATATTTTAAGTGATTTATATGTTAAATATTAATCCATATGTCAATTATAATATATATAAACAGCAAAACACTTATTAATTTATTAAAATCAAAATATAATTATAATATATAATTATAATATAATTATAAATATAATTATAATCAAAATATAATTACTGCCATGGGAATATGCTTATGATTAAATGTTAACATAGGATAACACCATCCGCACATGAAGATGGCAATTTTGTTTTATATGTTTAAACAAAAATACACATTTTTAATGTATACGTAATATAAACACTCATAAAAACATTAGCAATAAGTATGCCATTATTATTGTTACATACTTCATTTTTATATTCTTCTGCACTTACTAAATACGTAAAGTAAAAATATAATGAAGGCACTTATTTTAAAATATATTTTTTACCAACTCTAGGCAAACAGAGTTTCATGTTTTATTTTTTAGAAAACAATATTACAAAACCATAAAAATGTCAAGTACATAAAGATATACACTTTCAGAAAGTGAGCTTCAATAATACTTTTAAGGGAAAGAATAAACTGAATACCTAAGATGAGAAAAATCTTCACATTTTGTATGAAATTGAATAGTAAAGAAAATTATTTTTAAGATCTTATAACTTGTTACTGAAAATGATACTTGTTACATATAATCTATATCATTTTTCTGGATGTTAAATAATATTAGGAATAAGATCAGCCTATTTTTAAGCATTTTCATAAGTTATTCTTCCTTTTTATTCGATTACATAAGTGAGCTTTTTTTTCTTATAGGAATCACTGGTATTGATGAATTCTTATATTTAAAATGTGGGACATTCGGGAGTAGTAGGAAGGCAGGTATTGTAGAACGACCACCGGTTCTCTACTATACGTGAATGGGCTTTCTTAAGCTTTGCTTTTCCTAGTACAAGAATTCTTCAATTTTATCTCTTTCAGTCATCATCTTTAAGATTAGCGCGCACACACACACACACACACACACACACACACTACTACGAATTAAAAGCTTGAAAGCAGGTCGCAACCATTTACAAGCGTCTGTGTCTATGTGGTCAGTGCTGAATCCTTCATTCTGACATGAATTCATCAAATATCAGAAATAACATGTCAGACATCAATTGAGTATTAGAAATACTGCATACTTATCCTCAAGAGTCATGTGATATACTTGGTAAAAGAAAAATTGCAACAAATAATTCTAAGTCTCTGCCATGAGTATTAAAATAATGAGCTACAGGAACAGTGAAAAGAAGCAAGACACTTGCTGAATTACACTTGATGTGTAATTCAGTCACTGTGGGATTCAGGAAATGAAACAAAATTGTTTTTTATTTGTCAGTCATAGCCATAGGGGAATAAAATAGCTTTACCATTGTCAAATTATTAGTATTCTAAATAAAGGAAATGCACAGTGTTTATACATAAGAATTCAGGACAGACTTTCAGGCCCCCTCTGCTCCCCAGTCAGGTGTCTTCAGCACTGAAGCTCCGTTTTGGAATGAAGGGTGTTCCAAAATATACTCAGTGGAGCAGCTGCAAACGCAAAGTGATTTCTTGCCTAATTTCCTAGCGGCTCTTCAGCTACCTACTTCGCACAATTCATTGACACCTTTTCCTCAGTGCTCCGCCTGATGGGAGGTGAGAGGTGTCACCTTTGGAGTACTCGGTACCCTGCGGCGCACATTTAGGAGGAGAAGATGTTTCCTTAGTCCTGCTTCCCTGGAAATAGAGTAGAAGGCAGTCTCACATGTGAAAAATTTACTGAAGGAAGATGTTCACTCCCACAGAAGCAAGAGCGGTAGTAAGGGGCGGCGAGTCAGGCCAGCAGAGAAGAAACACAGGGCAGGGAGCTGCCGGAGTCAACACTGCCGGCTGCGCGGTCAGGTGCGGTCTGCCTTAGGGCCTTGGGCATCGCTGCACTTACAAATGCAAACAGTTCCTCTGTGGAGCCAGGGTCAGTAATGTATCAGCTGGCTTCTTCTTGGCCTCAGTATTCCACTGGACAAAGCGTGTCCCACGGGGTTTAACTGCCCCACATTGCTGTTATCTTGACAAGAGGGACAGTGGGTAGGTCCGGTGGGTTACCCCGTCCCTGCAGGCCTGATGAAGGCCATGCTAAGCCCAGTCCCGGGCGCTTGGGGAGCTGGCTGGGTGGGTGTGTAGAGGGCACCCCCACATGCAGGGCCATAGCTTTGGGACTGCTGGAACATTAAGAGCCAGGGCTGCTCTGACCAGAAGAAAGGCAAAGTAAAGATCGGGTCCAGCAGGCAGGCCCATCAGATCCAGGGTGCATGCAAACTGTGTGCAGTAAAACTGCCCTGTTTTATCAGGACTGCTTTATTCAGTTAACATCAAAGCAGATGTTCTGGGTTGGGGTAAATCAAAATCAGCTGGTAATTTCTAATATCGAAACTTGTTTAAAAACTTTAACTCCTGTCAAAGAGGCAAAGTAGGCTACTTTATTGAAATCCCTTCTGACATACTTGCCAAAATAAACTCTAATCATGTAAAAAATAAAAATACAACTGTTAAAAATCTTGATACAATGCAGTGCCTGAACTTGCCCTTGCTTTCATTCTGATTTCAGTGACTGCAGTTATTTAATTTCACTCCCTGTAACTGTTTTTTGGTTGGCACCTACGTGTCTGACATTCACATTTTGTTATAAGTAAAAACAATGCAGACAACAACACACTACTGCTAAAAAGTCCACCTCAGGATTAAGAAATGTCAGTAGCTATAAAAAGGAAGAAAAGTCAGCTTCAGTGACACCCATGCCTGTCGGAGCCACACTCGACAACCAACCTCTGATCGCAGTCTTTAGTTCATTTTTGGTAAATCTCCTTTCTGCTAGTCTTTCTTCTGTCATGACTTTCAAGTTACCTACGAGCTTTGTTGAGTCTTCTCAATGTAGCAGACATAAAAGAAATTATGTCGTTAGCTTTTCACAATCAATATTTTTATGAAAAAAAAATTATTGTTTTCCACTTACAATTGTTTGCCATCTAGTGTAGCAGATCTTTGCGGATTAAATATATGACTCTCAAACAGGTTTTTTTTTTTTTTCACTTCAGCTAGTAAGTGTGTAAAATAAGGAAGATGGTTTAAATATCTGCTGAGAAAACTCAAATAGCCAATTAAATACTTTGTGTGTGTGAACGTGTGTGGGTGTAAGTGTGTATGAATCCTTCTTGGCCGTGTTCCTCCCACAGAGGTGTTGGTTAGCTATGCCTTCAGTCTCTTTTTCTCTGTCTTGTCCTGTTATAGAGGCTAGGGAAGGTGAAGACTGGCCACTCGTCTCCCTCCCCTACTCCACAAAGAATTGTCATGGGGCAGAGTTCGCAAGAACAAGAAGTGAACATTAGTGAACTAAAGGGCATTCTGGGAAAGGTCCTCTCACCTGATAAAAGAGGGCAGATGTGGCTGGTTCCATTCATCTCCCTTCCTTTTCTTTCCTATTCTGAACACTGAAGTGATGTTTGGAACTTTGGAAGCCCTGGCATGACCATGATGTGACAAACATAAGAGAAAAGCCAACACTCTAAAGATGGTAGAGGGAAATAATGGGGACAGACAGCAGATGAATAGACAAATGGATCACACTGAAGCTAAAAAACTTCTGCACGGCACAGGAAAAAGTCAATCGATAAAGAGATGATCAGTAAAGAGACAGAATGGGGGAAAGTATTTGCAAGCTATGTATCTGACAAGCAGTTAATATCCAGAATATATAAGACACTTAAATAACTGAATAGGCAAAAAATATGATTAAGAAATGAGCAAAAGACCTAAATAGACACTTCTCAAAGGAAGATATACAAGTGACCAACAGATATATGAAACAATGCTCAATATCTCTAATCATGAGGGAAATGCAAATCAAAACCCAAAGGTCACTATTTTAAGTGAAATAATCCAGGCACAGAAAGACAAACACTGTATGATTTCACTCATGTGGAACCAAAAAGTTGGTTTCACAGAAGTAGAGAGTAGTATAATGGTTACCAGAGGCTGGGAGATGGGAGGTTTTAGGGGATTGGTCAATGGGTACAATGTTATAGTTAGAGAGTAAGAATAAGTCCTATTACGTAGCAGGGTTATGATAGCAAACATTGGTGTACTGTGTATTTTAAGATAAGTGTAAGAGAAGATTTTTGAATGTTATCACCAAAAGAAATGATAAATATTTAAAGAGATGTATATGGTAATTACCCTGGTTTAATCATTATATAAAATGCTTACATTGAAACATCACACTATACCCAATAATTATGTATCATAATTACATTATGTGTCAATTATTCATTTTAATAAACAATTTAAAAAAAGGAGATGAGTTCTTGGTGGATCCTGAACCACAGAATCACAGTCATCAAATGTTACCATACAGAATTCTTGCTATGTGGGAAAAAACAATACCTATTTACTCCATCAATATATAGGGTTTCTCTTATTTTTTAAAGCATAGAATCGTATCACATATACATATGTACATGTATACATTTATATTTGTATATACATACATCTACACATATATACATATGTACTCACTATAGTCAAAGTAACACATTTTATTCCAATAAATGACTTGCACAGGGTATATATAGAAAAATTTAGAATAAAAAAAGAGATCACTTTATGTCAGTAGGTAACCTTAATATAAATATCATAGGAAATTCTGTTTATCAATAAGGATTAATTTTAGTATTGTAGTAAGAAAGAATGATTGGGAAGTATTGATCCATGAAATGCTAGCTGAAAGAGAAGTTTGCATTTTAGCTTCTTCCTCTATCTTTTACAGAAGAGGGAACTGAGGTCCAGATCTTTAGCTTGGCAAAGATCATAGCTGCTTAGTAATCAAATCCCTAGGACACATTTATTTAAACTCCTGTGTCCTGTTTCATCAACATTCTGCTACCCAAACAATTATCCTTTAGAATCTCAAATGACTATTCCACGGAAAAAATGTGCAAACTCTTATACAATAGGCAGATACTGCCTTTTGTTGATAGTTTATGGATTAAATCATTTAATTCAGAATGCAACAGGAAAGAAGAAAAATTGCAAATCTGTCAGCATCATTTAAGGGGCAGAATGTTTAAAGGGCTCTTTTTATTTAACCCTCACAATGACTTAAAATTACTTAATGTCTGTTTATGAGGAGAAAATTAATGTTCAAGTAGACGTAACTAGTAAGTGGAGAAGCTAGAGTTTTGTACTCAAGTTTGATGACATCAAAGTTCATGCATTTTCTACAACACAAAAATCTACAACACACAAAAAAGGCAAGAATTCTATAATCTCAATCTTATAAAGTAAAGAAACTGAGGAGCTGAATTTTTGCCTAAATTGTTTGGTACGGGGGGATTGTATCACTGAATATTTTGTAATTTGTTCAACCAGTACAAGAACCAGGCTTTCCAACTCATGAGTGAGTTTAAATGTAAAATAAATGAATACTTGAATTTTATTCACTATTGCCACTATGATATACATTAGTTATTGTGAAAATATTGCGTTTGATTAATCATCATAATAAAATATAATGTCATTTAGTGTTTCAATATGTGATTATGTATAGATACTACAAAATCATGTAAAACACGTAAAGACAGTAGTGAATCTTTAAGATATCTGAATTCATGGTAATGCCAATAATAAAAACTTAAATACATGGTTATTACTCTATTTGTTCTAAAGAGCTTTTACATCCAGAGACAGTGACCAGGAGAGGGAAAGTCTCAGAGGACATACCAGAGAGGAACAGAAAGGAGCCAGTGATATTTCTATTGAAAAAAATTAAAATTAAAATTAAAAACAGACTACAACATATGATACTTGCCTCTATGTATTTGAGGAACTGCCAAGTGAAAGAGAAAGTTAAATTATTGTGTCTTTCCCAAAGCAGAAGTAGTACAAATGAATGAAAGTTCCAAGAGTATAAGGAAGTATTTCCTAATATTGAGTTGTCAAAATTCAACTGCTGCATGTGGAGCAGTGGCTGTCATGTCGGTGAAAGACTTCCAGAGAGAGCTGTCTGTAAGAAACTTTGCAGGAGACACTTCCTAATTGGGTGGGAAATGGGGCTAAATAACTTCCATGATCTCTTCCAGTAAGACAATTTTAGGAAACCACAAGTCAATATGCTCCTAAAGGAATCCAAATTGTACATTATACACGTGTCCAAAACTATCTGCTTTGATTTGTCACCAGACATATGCATTACAGTCCATTTATTCCTGACTGCTCTGGCACACAGAGTATTTTTCTACTCTTGCTTCTTAGAAAGTCATTCAATGAGTTATATAAAAGTACTTTATTTCAAAAACACACTTGTTTTTTAGACACTTCACTATGAGAGGTAGCGATTTATAAGGGACAAAGGGGATGACACCCAGATAACACACAGGACACCTGCCATGGACAGTTTCCTTCTGCCTGCAGCTACCTTTTCCTATTCTAAAGCAGAGTGGCACCTCAGAAGTTGTAAGAATTTAACAAGAAGTGAATGAATGCGTCTATCAATTAACAGTTGTTTGAAGGAAAGATTGTTGATAAAGTGAAGAAAAAATGGGGGGAAAGAGGAAAAAATTGAGCACTGCAATAAGAGATTCACAGACACTACCCATTACATTCTTACAGCTTCTGAGCTACCACCCTGTTTGGTACAGGGAAAAATAGCTGCAGGCCAGAGCATGCTGCCGGCCACCGAAAGCTGGAAGAGGCAAGGATTCTCCACGGGAGTGTCCACAGGAAATGTGTTGTGTTCTACTGGTGTCTTAATTTCATATATCCAGGCTACAGAACAGTGAGAAAGTGAATTTCTGATGTTTTAAGCCACAAAGTCTGTGGTAATATGCTATGGTAGCTTTAGGAAACTAATACAGGTCCTCTCTTGCTGTGTAACATAATGCCCCAAAACTTAGTGATTTAACAAAATATTTATTGTCTCATAGTTTCTGTAAGTCAGGACTCCAGATGTGACTTAGCTGGGTCTTCATGGGTTTCTCACAAGGCTGTAATCAAGAGTCAACTGAAGCTACAGTCTCATCTGAAGTCTCCTCCGGGGAAGCATTTGCCTCCAATCTCACTACGGTGAGTGAGGACACACATGAGCGTGTGACTACCAGGAAGTGAACATTACTGAGGACCACCTTGTCAACCCTCCTATCAAACTCTGCCTCCTTGCCCAAGATGATTCACCTTCCTTCTACATGCAAAATACATTCACCCCTCCCAAGTTTCCCCAAAGTTTCACCCCATTAGAGCATTAGCATATTTAAAGGCTTTAATTATTTAATATGAGAAGATCATGGAAATAAAAATTTAGTAACTTTCTACCTGTCCTTGATTATATATCTGGTGAAACAATGGCAGAAAAAAATTAAAAATTATTAACATGAAGCAAGTATTGTTGCTTATAATTTTACTTTTAAGAATCTATTCAAGTCTACTTTACCCAATATAATAGCAAATGCTCAATTGGAACTGGTTGAGGTATTAACTGGAACCCACCCCACAACAATGGGTCATTTCTTGCTTTCTAATATGGAAGCATACAATTTACGTAAAATGAGTTTGTATCTGTGCAAACACAGCTATAAGGCAAATCCCTAAAGCATATTCTACTATATACCATTTACTAAGTGTAGTGTAAACATTCTGGAGCCACCAAGAATGGGTGAAAAATGGTAAAATACAATTTTAAATTGTCAGTTTTCAAACCAAGGTGATTGTGGTATCCATCTCCTTAGGAATTTATCATTTCTTTGTGTTAGGAATATTCCAATTCCACTGTTTTGGTTATTTCAAAATACACAATGTACTTCTGAATACCAGCACTTATCCCTTCTATCTAACTGTATTTTTGTAACCATTAGCCATCCCCTCTTCAGCTCTACCTCCCCATGACCCTTCCCAGCCTCTGGTAACCATCATTCTGCTCTCTGTCTCCATGAGTTCAGTGTTTTCTTTTAGCTCCCACATGTGAATGAGAACACATTTGTCTTTCTGTGCCTGGCTTATTTCACTGAACATAATGTCCTCTCATTCCATCCATGTTGTTGCAAATGACAGGATTTCATTCTTTTTATGGCTGAA
>CAUYSK010041492.1:0-26154 GCA_963575035.1 Avahi laniger | reverse complement strand
CCAGCAGCAGGGTTCAGACCAAAGTGACCAGCACCGAGGCTAGGCTGTCTTCGTTACTTTTCCTTGCTTGAAGGACCTGCACCTTCATTCTGAATACTAAAAAGCACCTGGGAAGCCGTTGCAATCTGGGTTTACGGATTTCAGCTGACCATTCCTTGAGACCAACGTCCAGTCCTGGTAAAGTGTAGGTACTGAGTGCCAAGGGCTGGCCAACACTCCTCTCCTTTCTCAGTGTTCTTGGAAAACTAGCCAAGGACATAAGCAAGCACCCAAAGCCGAGGATGAACAGGATACACAGAAGGGGAGATCAGAGGTCAGAGTCCTTGAGCAAGGCGGCCCTGCAAGGACACAGCAGTCTGGCCAGGCAGAGAGGAGCGTCTGCAGGCTCAAGCTGGGCAGGGCGTGGGTGCAGACAGGAAGCCGCCTCTTCCAGGAGAGAGCTGAGGGCTGCAGGAGGCGAACTGGAAACGCTGCCGTGCCTTTCCGTGACCTGCCTCAACCGCAAGAAAGCAGAGGGATGGATCCAATTCCCTGGCTCAGTCCCTCCTTCAAAATTTTCTGAATGTTTATCTCGTGCATCCCAAGTACTGCACGAGGCAGTATGAGAAAATTCAAAGAGCGCAGGACCATGATCTCAACCCCCAGAACCCGAAACCCTCCTGGAAGAGACGTGCTCATGCTCATGAAGCAGATGAAGGGTGCTTGCACCAGTGCCCCTGAGGGAAGGGACCCCGCGTGCGGCAGGTTTCAAAGGCGGGGAGAGATCTGGACTGGCAGACAGGGGACGAAGAGCTCATTTCAGGTGAAGGATGTGCTGTTTACAAGAGCTAAGAGCAGAGCTAGCTGGATGAGGGGCAGTGAGAGCCTAAGGGATGGGGAGGACCAAGCAGATTCTGGGCCAGAAGAGAGCGACTCACTGAAGACTTCTGTCCCGGATGAAAACATTTTCAAAACCGTCACAGCCATTCCTTGCTTGCATGTAAGGTTTTGCTCCATGTTTCAGATCACCCCGCACACATTATGTGACTTGATCCTCACTACCACCCAGTGAAGAACAAAGTCACTGTTGCCTTTTGTAACTGAGGAAGTGGATGGGAGAAGTTAAATGATCTGCTGGAGACCGAGCCTGCTCTGTGCAAGGGGAGCACGGTGCCGCGGAGAAGCCAGACAGACCTAGTCCCAGCGCCATGCCTGCCAGTCACTAATGAGCCTGAGACAGGTTATTATCTTCTCTGAGTCTCAGTTTCCTAATTTTTAAAATAGGAATAATAATACCCTAGAGAGACGCAGGCTTGTTGTGAGGTATAAAGTAATGATGGCTCCTGGCACGGAGCAGGATCCTAGAAATACTAGTTTCCCTCCTCTGTGCCTACTGCTCCCCACTCAGGGCCTGAACAAACCAAGGGGTCGGCCCACCTTCCCCTGCCTCCCAGCGGGGCCAATGCAGCTCTGGGGGCCAGTGGGTCACCCTCGTGACCAAGCAGCACTGATCCTGCTTTCGGCAACGCCGCAGCCCCATCCCAGGCACGCGGGTCGTGCCGGGTGGAGGGCACTCAGCCACCGGCACGTGGCACATCCCCGTGGGGACGGGCCGCGGTAGGAGAGCATGCTGTGTCACGGGAGATGGTGACAGGGACCTACAGAGCACACTCCGCTCTTTCTCTCCCGATAGAGCAGGGCCAGATTTGTTGTGCATGTTTTTTAAACAAACAAAACAGGATTTAAAATCACAGCCCACACACAAATGATTTCTTAGAAACCTCACCCTTGACTTATCACTCGGAATAAAAGCAATTTTTTTTAACCTGGCAAAGCTCTTTATTCTTTGGGGAACATTTTCATATACATTATTGCACTTGATCCTCAGAACACGGAAAGGGAGACAGTGCAGGCTTAACTGTTCCCTTCGAGCAGATGAAAACTCACGGCTTAGCGGCTGGGACGAGGGGGCCCAGAGCTCCCTCATCCCTGCCTGTAGCTCTGTTCGTCTCTTGGAGGCTCAATTCAGAGTCCAGAATCCATTCGTCAGCAAGCTCAGCTCTAATGTTCGAAATCCTCCCATCCCACTCAGCTACTGAAGCATCAGAGATGCCCACACGAGGCTCATGCAGCTGGTGGGGGTGGAGCGGGGTGGGGATTCCAGTTTTGAAAAGGGACAGCCAGGGCCAGGCACATCCTGCAGGTATGCTAAACTCCCCACTCAGAGCAAACAAAAGGTCCTAAGCCACCCCCTGCCAGGATCCCTTCCTGGAGGCTCCAACCACCTGCTGCAACCCTCTCTCAACCTGGGACCCTCAGGGCAGCATTTGGAGTCAGCTCACCAGGTCCATGCCTGGCTGAGCCTCCAGCTTTAGCTGAGGGTTTAGGCAAGTCAGTTCATTCCTGGAACCTAACTGAGAGATCCTGAAGGGAAGCCGGGCTGCTAACCCAGGCCTGGATTGACTCCTGTATACAGCAGACCTGCTCCGTCCAGCAGCACAGAGGGGCCAGGGACGCAAATAGCAGGGAATATTTCCCAGCAACCACTGCGTGTCCTAGGCACCTGGGATGCATCAGTGAACAGGCCTGACAAAGTCCCCTGTCTTCATCTGGCTTACATTCTAGCGAGGCGACACGGAAAACAGACAACACACACAGTAAGTACATCGAAAGGTCTGTCGGGTGACAAGCGCCCTGTGAGAAGAGGCACGGGGAAGGGCAGATGGAGCACGCAGGGGGCAGGGGGAGGTGTGCAGGTTACTATTTTAAATAGGATTGTCATAAGCTTCATTGAGAGCTTGACATTTGAGCAAAAATGTGAAGGAACGAGGGAGTCAGCAGACGGATATCTGGAGGAAAGGCTTTCCAAGCGGGGGAGGCCGCCGGGGAGCAAAGGCCCCGAGGAACAGCGAGGCCAGTGTGGCTGGAGCAGAGAGCCCAAGGGGGGAAGGTGTGGGAGAGGAAGTCAAAGAGGGAACAGAAACTGGGTCCTGGGGTCACGCAGGTCTTGCAGGACATCGCAAGGACCCTAACTTTTACGCTGAGTGACATGGAGACATGCGCAGGATCTTAAACAGAGGACTGAAATGATCGCACTTTCGGGAGGGCCCATTGGCTGCCCTCTGTGAGCGGGCTGAGTGGGGGGGGGCAAAGGTGAAGGCAGACAGGCTCGTTAGGAGGCTGGAGCACGATCCAGGCCGGAGATGACGGAGTCTGGACCCAGGGAGCAGCAGTGGAGATGGTGGGAAGTGGTCAGTTCTGGCTATACTCTAAAGGTGGAGCCAACAACATTTCCTGAAAAGTGGGGTGGGGATGGGGGTGGGCAGAAGCAAGTAGAAGAAAGGATTCAGGTCAACTCTAAGGAGTGGGTCTGAGCCACTGGAAGATGGAGGTGCCATCCACTGACGGGGACGGCTGAGGGTGCAGCGGGTGGGTGTTGGAGATGCGATGTGTTGAGCTCTGATGGCCTTGAGATGACCCAGTGGACCCACCTGCAGAGGTGGCAAGGCACTCAGGCCACGTGGGGGGCCTTGAAGGCAGTGCCCACTTCCACGGCCCAGTCTCCACAGTGGATGGCCCACAAGGGAAGCTTACCCACCAGCCTCGTTCTGTGATCACCAGGCCCCCAGCTGGCCAGGCCTTGTCCCATGGGCCACCCTCTACCCGTGAGGCAGCTCTGAAGGCTCGTAGGCTGCTGGCGTGAAAAGCATTCTCAGGGAAGCATTTCAGACCAATCCGATGACGTCTGGGAAATCTCTGGGATAGGTCAAGTTCTTCATCTACTCTTTGGATCCAACCTGTGTCCAGCGAAACCTGGTCTAGACCTTACGACAATAAATTCTTCAGACTCAGCCAACTAATTGAGCACCTACTGTGTGCCACTCTGGAGCACTTTCACTTATATTTTCCAGTTGATTCTCATCACCAACTGTAGATATTATTATCCCCTTTTGAAGATGAGGCAACCGAGATGCAGAAAGATTCAAACTTGCCAAAGTTCACAGAACCAGTAAGAAGATAACAGTATTTGAACCACTCTGCCCATTCCAAACCCACTGACGTCACCCCACATCCCACTGTATAACTACTCATGCCTCAAGGTTGAGTTCATATCGTACTTCCTCTGTGCAATGACCATCCACTACCAGGGCAAGTCCTCCCAGTTGTAGCATTCTGTTTTCACCTCTCCTGTGGAACCCCTGACTTTGCTAGGACTGTCACAATCTCGGCTGTGTTGGTCCTTCCCACTGGATCACAACTTTCTTGAGAGCACAAGCCGTATCATCTCACCTTTACTCCTGTACTCTCTAATAATCCCGCTGCCCCAGAGAGTAATCTGTTCCCTATGTTCAAAAAGGCATGACATTTTGCACTTTTTACACACTCTCAATGCATCATTACATTCGGGTCTCACCCAGTTTGGTAAGTAGGGACCACACAGGTTCTGTTAGACTCACTCATGGGCTAATACACAGACTCAGAGAGGTTGGAAGACTTGTCCTAGGCCGTACAGCTGGGTGGCGGGTTGGGAACCAGCTCTCAGGCTTGTAACACCCAATCCAGTGCCCACTGCATGGTCAGGTGGTCAGCACTAGCCTAAAGCCCCCTACAGCCCTTTGGCATATCCTGAGGGTTGTGTGGAGCCCTAGAAGTGCATAATCCTTTTCCTCATTCCTTGGCTTCTCTTCCTTTGTCTCCTCATCACTGTGTTCCTCCTTCTCCTCTCCAGCTTTCACCATGTTGTTCTTTCCCTGCCCAGAGCTCCTAACCCTAAGCAAGGAAAAGTAAGCTCTGACCCAGAGAACAGCTCTAGGGAGACAGGCCTCTGTAGCATACCCGGGATCCCTGGTGAGAATTTAGGCATCTTGTTTTAATTGCCTCCTCTGCTGGTGAGGGAGGGATTCCCACCCTAGGTCATGGGATAGCTGAACACATGACATCCAACCCTGGACACATGAGACAGCCAGTTTATTAGCCACATATGCTCACATCCAGGGAAAGGAGAATACCATATGCTACCCAGGACCACACGGGGGTTAAACCAGATAACAAGGTGAACAACCAGGGGTCGAGTGATGCAGGCTTTGTAGTATCAGAGGGTGGGATGCCCCTTGGTTCCCCTGGGGGGCTGTCACTGGCTTGTTTAGAATATCCACAGGCTGGCAGCGAACTGAAACCTGCTACTCAGGGGTAAGCAGGAAGTATGCCTGGTCCCTTGCATAAGGAGGGCTGTTTGACTAGGGATGCCATCTGCAGGAGTGGGAGCAGAACTTGCACTTAGGCCATTCAAGACCCAGTTTTACCAGATACCAGGGCAGCACATAATACTGGGCCTCGCTAGGCTCTCTTACCTTCGCCAAGCTATCTTTCTTATTTTAATAAATTTTTATTGTGGAATAATTTTAGACTTACAGAAACATTACAAAGACAGTATAGAGAGTTCCTGTATACCTTTCACTCAGTTTTCCCTAATGTTAGCATCTTACGTAACCACAGTGCCTTTATCAAAACCAAGAGACAAGCACTGGTACACTCTCATTGACAGCTACTGACCTTATTTGGATTTCACAAGTCTTCCCACTAATGCTCTTCTTGTATTCCAGGGTCCCATCCAGGTGCCACATTGCCTTTACTCAGTGTATCCCCTTAGTCTCCTCTGGTCTGGGACTGCCTTTCAGTCTTATTTTTCAAGACCTCGACACTTTTGAGGAGTACTGGTCAGGTATTTTTGTAGACTGTCTCCCAACCTGGGTCTGTCTGATGGGTTTGCATACTCAGACTGGGGTTACGAGTTTTGGGAAATAATACCACAGAGGTGTGGTGCCCTCTCTTCGTCTTATCAGAGGCTCGTGATATCCACACGCATGATGTCCATCACTAGTGATGCTGACCCTCATCACTTTGTCAAGACGGTGTCCTCCAGGTCACTCCACAAACTTACTATTTGTTCCTTTGCACACTTTATTCTTTGGAAGTGAATCACTAAGTCCAGCCTACACTCGAGGGAGGAGGATTCAGGCTTCACCTCCCGAAGAAGGAAGGGTCTACATATATTATTAATACTTAAAATTCTGCCGTAAAAAATATTTGTCCCTTACCCTTCTATTTATTTATTCAATCATTTACTTAGGCATGGACTCGTGGATTTTTATTTTATTTGAGGGGTTATAGAACGAGACTATTTATTTTGTTGTTTAAATTGTTCCAACTCTGGCCACTGGGAGCTCTTTCAGGCTGGCTCCTGTGTTCTTTGACATACCCTCATTTTTGGTTTCCTTGGACTTCTTTGTTTTCCTTAGGACCTTTAAAACTGCAAGATGCTCCAGGTTTATCTTGTATTTTTTTTTCTGCTCCCCCTAGAATCTGCCATTTCCCCAAGGGTCCCTAAGTTTCTTTTATTGGAGAATAATAATTAGAAACCAAAATCTGGCTGCTGGGTATGCTCATTGCTACTGGGATGTTGCTGCATTTAGCTCCTCTCAGCAGACAGAGGTAGGAAATATATTTATGCATACCAACCTATGTATGCACACACATCTATATGTCCTATATCTATCTGCCTACAAATGTCAAAATAAATACGAGTTTATACTTATATATCTGACTCCAATTCAGCACCTCAGGATTGATTCTAGATTTTCCCCCTTGTTTATTTGTAACTTCTTACCAGTTTGCTAATCTTTTTTTTGTCTTCTTTTTCTTATTAATCTTCTATTAGTATTCGTTTTAACTTTATTGCAGATGTAAAAATCCTTTAGGGTAAAGCAGAGTTTCTCCAACTTGAGCGTGCATCGGAATCCCCCTGAGGACTGGTTAACACACAGATTGCTGGGCCCAACCCCAGCACTTGCGATTCAGCAGGTCTAGGTGCCAAGTAGTTTGCCTTTCGAACAAGTTCCCAGATGATTCTGCTAGTCTAGACACCTCACTTTGAGACGTCACTTCGAGAACCTCTGATCGACTGAAGCCCTGGCCTCTCCAGTGAAGGTGCCTTTACCTTTAGAAGAGAGGTGGCTTGAGTCTTCACTGAGAATGCCGGCACCGGGAGGTCCACTCTGTGCTGGCAGGGCACCATGGTGACAGCTGTGTGTGGTTATACCCTTTGGAGCTGTAGACAAGGCTGTGCAATTGTCCTGAAACCATTCGAGAAAAAGGACACAAGTCCTGGAGCAGGAAGACCCAGTTTCCAATTATTACTCCACTACCGAATGAGCAGAGACACTAAGTAACATGACAGGTTCCTTAATTCTCTGAATCTTCATTTTCTCACCTGTTAAATGGGGAAAACAATAATGTCTGCCTCACAGATCTGCTCGGAGGTTAAATACATGCTTACATTTTAAAACCTTAAGAAGTTCTTCCTTCCTTTTAAAATATTATTCCAAAAAGTTGTTCTGCAGGAAAATAAATTATCCCTTTAATTCAGGTAGCTTATAAATCTGCAGATTTCTCTAAAGTCACCTTCAGCTACCAAGAGAAGTGCTATTGTTAGGCCGCTGTATTGAAATTTTCCAGAATGTCTAACAAACTTGCTAGCATCAGTTACGCTGATCAGGAATAAGAAGAATTTTCTATTTTTTAAAATAAAGCTCAACAATTAATCCCTTCTGATGAATAGATTTTCATGTCCTAGAGCTTTGGATTATGTTGTTCCCTTTTTCTAGAACAGTTCTGGCCAATAAAGATGTCTTCTTCTTTTTTTGTCCTGGAGAGCTTGTTCAAACACATGTCCAATAGAACTTTTTCTGCAGTAATGGAAATGTTCTGTATCTGTGCTGTCCAATATGGTGATGCAGCTACTGATCAGTTGAAGTGTGGCCAAAACAACTGAAAAATTTTTTATTTTCCTTAATTTTAATTAATTTAAATCTAAATAGCCACATGTGGCTAATGCTACCACATTGGACAGCTTAGCTCTAGACAGTCCTTACTTCCCTCCATCTAACAGAATTCATGTCATCCTGCAAGACCTAGTTCCAACGCCTCTAAGCTTCCTTCCCTTCATGCTAGGAGACAGATCCCTCCTCAGTACTCCCACAGCCCTTTATGTATATTTCTGATATTTTAGTATAAAGAAATGATTTGGTTGCATTCCCACTTCCCAATAGACTGAGCTTCTTGCAGGCAGGGACTGTGATTTTCTCATCTCTGTAGTGATTGTACCTGGCAGAATGTCTAGTATATAGTAGGTGCCTATCAAATATTTGTTGAAGAAATGAGTACAAATTGCACACTTGTACCCAGCCTTTATTTCAATTCCTATTTCTACTAAGTGACAACAAGTGTAAAAAAGGTAAGAGAAGGAAAATCGAGATATGCTCTACCTTCTCGTTGTCCTTCTCTTCTTCTGATGCAGAGAGTGGGAGAGAAAGAGAGAAAACAAGATTAGGAGATGGCCGGAGCCCCCTGCCCCTATCTGTTTCGCTGAAAGCATTAACTTCAGTGAAACTTCAGGGACTTCGACACCAGAGCAAGTATTTAAGAGGGTATTTCTAACAACAAAGCCATAAGAGAGAAAAAAATATTTTTAAAAACAGATAAACATGATAAAATCATATTTAGTTAATAGGCTGGTACATTTTACTTTGGCATTTACATCTATGACAACTACTTTCCATGATTATCTGCTTTATAGTTCAGTATCGAGAGAAGTCAGGTTTGTTTTGTTTTGTTTTTTTGAAGTAAACTATACCTATGGCTAAGCTTAGTGGTTCAAACTGCATTAGCAAAGTAACTGGTAACATCTGTCCTGGTAGCACACTTTGGTTCCAGGTTTAGGTCATTGAGAGCACTTCCCAAGTTTCTTTAAAGCTAACTACAGGCCTAAACCTCTCAGAGAGTAATATTGTTTTTAAAAGTTTCATTGCTTTCTCCAAAAAGTGTTTTGAGCATTACTATGTGACCACAGAAGATTGATATTGTCTCTGTTCAGGAGAAGCTGGCAGTCTAGATATTCGCTAATACTCTAGGTACAACAGGGAAAGTGATTCTACCTTAAGAAGGAAACGCAGTACTCTGAGTGCACAGAAGACGGCTGTGATATAACCGTTAGTTTGGCAAATACTAATTTTACGAGCACTCAGACATTGACTGACGAAGACTCAGTGTTGCCAGATACCTGAATTAAAGCCTGAGAAGGATGGGGATGGGAAAGGGTGGGAGAAAAGAGATTTGGGAAATGAGCAATAAAAGGAGAAAGAGAAGAGAGCTTGGGGCGGCCGAGATGCCTGGGCTGCGGTTGTTTTCCGTGTCCCTAACAGCGCGGGCTGCTGTCCGGGATGACTCACTGCGCGGGAGGAGCGCTGCCGGGAGGGAGTAGAAAACCGCCGCGGAGGGGAAGCCCCTTCTGTGTCCTCGGGCCGTACCCTGTCCCGCTGCCTCACCAGCTAGCAGCACGGGCTTCGGTGCTCGGAAGCCGTTTTATGGGGTGGTTTTAAGTATCCCCCAAACTCGGGGGCTCACCCAGGAAGCAGGGGAGGGGGCGCTTCAGCTTCCTTGTTTATAAACTCAGCAACCACAGGTGGAGAATCTCGGCAAAGAAGGGAGAAGCAGTCACTTGTCTTCGTGGCGATGTTCGTTTGCGTCTTGCTCCCAGGAAGAGGGGAGGGAGGGAGAGGAGGGAGGAGGCCCAGCCTTGAGCGGAGAATCTGAAACATGTTCATACGCGAGCAGGACTGCAAAGACCCCCGTGGCCGCGTGATGGAGGCTGCTCGTGTGGACTCAGTTAGTTCCTGGGTGTCATAGGCTGAATTGTGTCTCCCGCAACATTGCAATACTGAAGTCTCAACTCCGGGTACCTCGGAATGCGACTGGGGGGACAGGGACTGTAAAGAGGAGGTTACGTTGCAGTGAGGCTGTGGGGTGGGCCCTCCCGCCTGACTGGTGCTTTTACACAGAGAAGAATAGGACGCACACAGAGGCACCAGGTGCGCCAGGGCACAGAAGGACCACCGTGTGTGTGAAGGGCCAGCAAGAGGGAGGTCACAGAGGACACCCGCCCTGCAGCGCTTAGACCTTGAACTTCCAGCCTCCAGACCTGTGAGGAAATAGCTTTCTATCGCTTAAGCCACCTAATTTGTGGTGCTTTCTTATGGCAGCCCTGAGAAAACAAAATAAAACGCAACACTGGGGAAAGAGCTCTCTGCACAGCTTGAGCAGGGTTCCCGGGAAGGCCTGGACTGCACACGTCCCACTCACTGCTGCTTTGTTCCCAGGTCACTCCTGATCTCAGACCGTCACCACAGGCAACTAATACTTGAGTTTTTCCCACATGTCAGACACTATGGGAGGTTGCTGCCTTATGTATTATCTCATGTAATTGTTAATGCACGCCTGAGGCTCGAAAGAGGTCACCTGGTTTCCCCACGGTCACCTGGTTAGCGCTTGTGGGACCCAGGATGGAGCCCAGGGCCTCCGATTCCGGGTCATGCTCCTCCACCGCACCCCAGGGGTCTCCCTGGGAGCTGCTGAAGACCAGGGGTGTTAAGGGCCATATGCTACTCTCCCTTTTGAGAGTCAGCTCCGTCCTCCCAGAAACATAGACACCGGGGTTTGTAAGTTCTGTGACATAGAAAGGAAAAATGTATATTAAGTCCTAATTCTGCCTTCACCTGACCTTTCAGGCCAAATCCTTAACCGACCACCCAACACTATGTGGTAGCTAGTTAAGAGGCATATACAACCCCAAAGATATTAGTAAGGAGTCACCTGTCATTGCTTTGTGGCCACTTTGTTCTGTTTGACTTCGTTTGCTGAGGACAACTCTGTCTGGAGCTCCTTGTCAATATCTATTTTTTTTTTTTTTTTTTTTTGAGACAGAGTCTCATTGTTTTGCCCAGGCTAGAGTGAGTGCTGTGGCGTCAGCCTAGCTCACAGCAACCTCACACTCCTGGGCTCAAGCGATCCTCCTGCCTCAGCCTCCCGAGTAGCTGGGACTACAGGCATGCGCCACCATGCCCGGCTAATTTTTTCCACATATTTTTAGTTGTCTAATTAATTTCTTTCTAATTTTAGTAGAGACGGGGGTCTCGCTCTTGCTCAGGCTGGTTTCAAACTCCTGAGCGCAAACAATCCGCCGGCCTCGGCCTCCCAGAGAGCTAGGATTACAGGCGTGAGCCACCACGCCTGGCCCAATATCTATTTTTAATGGGATATTTATAATTGGATGTTTTTATAACCTCCTTCTCATGGGCACTTGTTTTCTTTCCAGAATCGCAGAGGCTTTTTAATAGATTGGCTATGGCAGCAGAGAAGTGACTAAAACAGTTTGAGTCTGATTGTCTGTAGAACCTGAGAATCCTAATGTTGCGTGCCTGCTATACTTTTGGAAGACAGCAACGTCACCACTGCACTTTGATTTCTATTTTCTACAAAAGAGATGCATCGCTCCTGGGAGGGACAGAGGACACCGAGGTGATAAAAGGTTTAGTGCACATTTAGAGAAAGCTTCAGTGGAGATTTCTATTATTGAATTCGGTTTGACAAATATTTATTGTCTATCAATTACATGCTAAGCAAAGATTTATTGTTTGAGAGAGATGTGGTGTTTTTAGCAAAATATTGAACAGAATCATCAGAGCTGGAAGAAATCTTAGAGATCATGTAGTCTGATTCTCTCACTTTAGTGATGAAAATCATGAAGTCCAGACAGGCTAAGTAGCTTGCCCAAGGTCAAACAGTTGGTTCCTGGCAGGCAGGGAACTGGGGTATTTCTGACTCCTAGTCCAGTGGTTCCAAGACATTGTGCAGCAGTCGGATCCTTATTATAGTATCATATCCAAGTTCGTTCACCACATTGTGAAAACCATGTGCACATCTGGAAAGGATCCATAAAAAAATAACCAAAATTGGCACGGGATGGAAAATAGATTTTTAAATTAAGTAGCAAGATTCCAGCTGGACATGAGGAAGCACTTTTTGGCTGCCAGGGTTATAAAGTATAAAAATAAGAAAATCAAAGAAAAACACACCCAGAAATTCAAAAACACCAGAGATAAGCATCTGTCTTTGATTGTTGGAGGGTCACCTGCCCCCAAAAAGAGAGCTGGAACAAATAATCTCTCCGTTTTACCCAGATCTACTAGAATTCAGTTATGATTCCAAGTGTCTTTTAGAAGGCTTCAGTCAAGCAAACTGCTCTTACCAAGTCCAGCTGCATCATTGGTCTTGTAATTTGTTTGAAATTTCCTCTTGAAACCATTTGCTTGCCCTCTCATTTTTTTATTTCAAAAAGCCTTTGCAATGGGCCAGCATAGAACCTGGAATGTCTGAATCTTAGGCTTTTTAGATTAAAAAAAAAAAATTTGCCAGAGGTGACATGCTGAGAGATTAGAGTCCTGACAGTAACCACAGGTCCAGGCAAGCAAAAGGTCAAGTGCAGAGGGAAGCCAGTTGACAGATACCATAGATCTAGACAGGCAGGGTCCTGGAGATCAGGGTGGCATTATCGAGCACAGCAGAACTCTGACCTTAGAGCAAAAAGGCCATTTGCTTTCCATCCTTTTTACATAATCTCCTAAATATAGGTCACTTGAAGTTTAAGAGACACGTCAAAAGCAGAAAAGAGTCAGCGGCTTGACAACGGCGGGGTTACAGATGCTGGGACTACCTCGTAACGTCATCACCGTTCATCTCCCGTTGCCTGTGAGGCCACGTTAACACCCCAAAGTCACCCTGGGTACATCCGGAAAGAAAGTTTGCAACATTTAAGGGGCATCCAACTGCAATAAGGAGATACCCTTCTGTATGTAGGAAATGAGAGAATGCCAACCCCAGGGCTACAAAGGCATTCATCCCTACTCCTCCCCAATAGCTTCCTAAATATCCCTTTAAAAGGCAACTCTGCAACGTCCCTAAATAAATGCCAACGATCACCTCTGTTCCGTACTCAGACTCTCCTCGATCCCTCTCCTCTGCTCCTTCTGGGACGCGTGTCAGTCTAGTTTTCACTGAGTTTGAACAACAACAAAATAGACATTTCTGGAGAGTCGGCCTCCCATGGTACCGTTCCCCGCTCTCAAAAACTAGAACGAGCCCCGCCCCTTTAACCTGTAACTGTTGCTCTGTTCAGAATGAATCTCCACAGCTGTCAAATGCAAGAGTGACAGACCCTGGGCTAAAGGTCACTTGCCGAAAGCCAAGCCTGCAAGGATGTGCATTATGACAGAGACAAAGAGCAGCCTAGGAACCTCTTGGGCTTCCGTATGTTCTTGGACACTTGCCTCCTCGGGCTTTGGTTTAACTTTCTGGGTTCAAAGATTTCAGCAAAGGACAGGATGTTAGAAAAGCAAGGCCGGCCAGGCGCGGTGGCTCACACCTGTAATCCTAGCTCTCTGGGAGGCCAAGGCGGGCGGATCGTTTGAGCTCAGGAGTTTGAGACCAGCCTGAGCAAGAGCAAGATCCCATCTCTACTAAAATTAGAAAGAAATTAATTGGACAACTAAAAATATATAGAAAAAAAAATTAGCCGGGCATGGTGGCACATGCCTGTAGTCCCAGCTACTAGGGAGATTGAGGCAGCAGGATTGCTTGAGCCCAGGAGTTTGAGGTTGCTGTGAGATAGGATGATGCCACGGCACTCACTCTAGCCTGGGCAACGAAGTGAGACTTTGTCTCAAAAAAAAAAAAAAAAAAGCTGCAATATCACACTTATCAGAGGGGCAGTTCTGATAAAGACAGCTAAACTTGCTCTTCTAATCAGTTTTAAGCAGAGCAAAATTAGCCTCATTTCTCACGCTGTTCCTCGTCTTCTCAACCTATGCTGAGATTGCACAAATTGAAAAATGGACTCCTTTTAAAAATTGTGGTTAGTGAGAAAAGGGGTGTCAATCTTCTAATCATTTGCCAGCCTAAATCAGCATAGATCAGGATACATTATTTCCTTGCCCTAAATGTGGGATTTAACATAAAAAATAGCACCAACAGTATCAGCCTGTAAGGTGACAATCTTGCCAAGTCTTCTTGAAAATCTGCGCCATGACTTCACTTTATCACTCATTGCAAATTCAAAAATTCATAACTTTTTTTAAATTTTAAACATATAAATTGCTTTTCACCCTGAGGTAAGAAAATTGAAATCTTTTCTTCTTTTTCCAAATAGAGTCAAATTCTGCCTTTGTGTCCCCACTGTTCCTTGCACATCAATGATGTGTACGATTTTTCTGTACCTGCCTCCGTGGCCTTGTCTCTGAGCTCCTGCCAGCTGGATCACATCTTACCTCTCATTTCTCAGTGAGCACACAGGACCCATTTCACAGCAGCATTTCCTTAAATATGTCTTGAATTAATAAAGTAATACACAAAATCTCAGAGAATGTGAAATAGAGCCTACTGCAGTGTGTTGTTCCACAGAGCCCCAAAGCCTTGTTGATGACAAAGATGATTTTCTTAAATTTATGGAGGTCTGTTTTATTTGTCTTCATTTGTTCTTTCCTCTACTATTAACCATTTTCTTGTCTCTTTCAACTTTGGAGCCTCTTCCGTCTTCCTCTACATTAACTTAGATGTGACTGTGTGGTAGAGCTTTCAGTGCGTTTCTGCAAGTTCAAGTCCACATTCAGAGTCTTAGAAAATTCTTACAGGTTTAGGAGGCATGTGTGTTTCTTGAACTACAATGGCTATTCTTAATCTCATTGATTACAGATTTTCCAATCCCTCAAAAGTGGAACAAGTAAAGGGAACTTCTAAAATTTAACCACTGGGGACTGTGCCTCTTGTGTCTCTAAAATAGCCACATCATATATACTATGATTCCTGCTTCTAAGACCATCTGGGTCTCACTCATCTGGTCTGCGACACTTGACCCTCAGACACATTTTATCTCCTGTCTACAGAGAAAACCATCATTTAGTCGCTGAGGGAGGGAACTACTATACTAAAGCCTCTTTTCCTAGGCATCTATTCCCTTTTTTTTTTCTTTTTTGCAGTGGTAGGCAGACACTTGGACTTACTGGTGGCGACAGTGAAATTAAAAATGATCTTCATTTCCAGCTCTCATTTGAAGAACTCAAGGAATCTCTGAGGCTCTAAGAAGAAAAATTTCTCTGGGCCCGAGGCCAGGGCCCATATTAGGGAATTCATTCAGAATCAGAATCATGCAACCAGCTACACATGATCCAAAAAGACCAGATGATTAAAAATTATCTTTTACAGTACTGAAAATTTGTGGCTTTGGCCATCATCTCTAGCCTTTTCATGGAGAGTATCTGATGCCTTTATACCCTGTTACAACACCAAACCTGGCAGATGTTTTGGAATGGAAAAGCTATGACCACTCAGGGCCATATCTAGATATTTCTGAGTGAATTTCTTGAATGAGAAAATGCATTTCTGAATCAGGAACTTTTGATAGAAAGGAGATGCATGAACAAAAATATATTTTCTCTTTATGATATTATTGTTACTTTGTAGGGTTGGACTTTTGCATATCTAGGAATCAAGAGACTGTTCCCACCTTCTTGGATACTTCCAGTAGGAGATTCATTCTCAATGTGTATTGAAGAGTAACCAGGATATCCATAGGTGACAAGATAAAACAGAAGAGATTTAGCTAAATGGTATGAGCTTCTAAAGAAGTATTTTATGAGATCACAGAGGAGAATTCAGCTAAATACAGTCCATGGGCAAATCCTGCCACCACTTGCTTATGTGCTACTTATAAGCCAAGAATGATTTTTACATTTTTAAATAGTTACTTTTTAAATGGTTATATAAACACCTACATCATAGCCTTGATTTTCTCTCTTGGCCCACAAACCCTAAAATATTTACTATACAGCTCCTTCATAGAAAAAGTTTGCTAATGCCTATTGTAGGGTAATGGTCCAGAGATATCAACAAGGAATAAGACCAATGCAGAACCCTCTCCTCAAATGTGGTAGGCTGAATAACACCCCCACCAAATATGTCCATGTGCTACCTCTGGAACTTGTGTGTTACCTTATACAGAAAAAGGGACTTTACAAATGTAAATAAGTATCTTGAGATGAGAAGATGATCCTAAATTATTGGGTGGGTCCAGTGTAATCACAGGGGGCCTTATAAGAAGGAGGCAGAAGGGTCAGGGCAGAGAAGCAGGTGTGATAACAGAAGCAGAGGTTGTAGTGATACAGCCATGAGCCAAGGAATGTGAGCAGCACCCAGAAGCTGGAAAAAGCAAGAGAAAGGACCCCCCTAATATCTCCAGAAGGAATGCAGCCCCATGGACATCTTTATTTTAGCCCCATAAGACTCATTTTGGACCCTGACTTCCAGAACTATAAGATAATAAATTGCCATTGTTTTAAGCCATGAAATTTATGGTAATTTGTTACAGCAGCAATAGGAAACAAATGCCTTTATCAGCCCTATGCTCCTAGGGTTGTGGAAGGATCATAGAACTCACCGTAGAGTCTCACAAAATATAATATGTTCCTATAGGCCAGGTGGGTAAAAGGGAAGCAGGTTAAAGGGTGGAACATATAGCTAATCACAGAATGATGGTTTTAGAGAGCACCTGGGAAAGGCCCCCAAGGAAAAGCTCCGTTGTAAGGTCAGCTGCAGCAAGAAAAACTGCAGAGTCAAATGCGGCTACAAGTCAGGGGGAGAGAGATGATTGCAGGACCTGGGAGATGGGACATGGTTACATGAACTAGCCTCAGGCTGTGGTGGCCACTGCCCAGGTATCCAGCTGAACACTAATGATGTCCCCACTGGGACATCAAATGAAGAGAAGAACAGGAAGGAGAGAGCCCTTAAAATTATAAGGATGTGCTTTTATATCAGCCAAATAAACCATGGGACATGTTTTTCAATCAGAACATTTATCTCTGCCCGCCTCTTAATTTCAGATGAATTTCCTCCTTTGACAAAGAATCCGTGTACTGATTATATTTTCTGTAATGCACACACAGTGGTATTCTTGGCAGCAAGTTATTTGCCACCGATACAGTATTTAGACCTCGAAACAGAACTTATTCCAGAAACTCTTCACTAAACAGACCAGGATCTCTTAAGACAACATTTCTCAAATTGTGTTCACCAATGACCACCCCTTGGAACTGAGGATCCATAGAGCAAAGGATCCATCCATCCGTAAGCCACTTAAATTGAGTGCAGAACACAGATTATAACTGAAATCTGGAATTAGTTCCTGCTGCATTCTAGGCCTCAGAAGAGATATAAGTACATAGAATTCCTAAGGCTTTCTTAGAAATTTGGGTACATAATGACACAAGCTTTGCAATTCAAAATTTTTTATGAGCAATATGAGCATAAAAGCATGAAAATCAGAGCTACTTTTGGAAATCCTCTCCAAATCGTTAAGTAGCTTTTGGACTTTCCGAACCACCTTACATGTAGGTGCAATGACCCATAATGTTCCTTCTTCCAGGGTGTCTTCAGCCAACATCACCAGCTCTTTCTAGGCATTCAGGACCACAGGCAAGACTTCTTTAGGGACCAGGAAAGCAGCAGGTGTTGCCAGAGGCCTCCATGACATTCTACCCTTTGTCTAACTCTTAAAGTGCGAGACCAGAATGCTAGTGTTGCCTGAGTGGATATAAAACAGAGTCCTGAGAAGCAACCAGAATCAACCTTGACAGTTTGCAAATGAAGAGGCAGGCAGTTTATTAACTAAGTTTCACTGCTCTTATGCACCCAGTGCATAGTAGTATTTTCTTGTTTGTCTGTTTCCTCCACTAGATTCTAAGTTCTATGAGGTCAATAAATTTGTATTCATGTTAAGATTCCTAGCACAATGCCATGCCTTAGTATGTGCTCAATAAACATGTGCTGAAGCAACAACCAAATGTTAAGTTTTAGCATCCGAAAGCTCTTTTGAAATGCAGAGGCCCTTTTGGTGTTGTTGCTATTGCCCCACCAACGAGGTGGTAACACATTGCATTATTTTGAGTTATTTTCTGCAAGGCGTTTGAAGTTGCCAACAGAAAAAAATAATTTTCTTTTGGTGAAAATGACCAAATAAAATAACCTCTGATTATATCTGAAAATTCTAGTGTTTAATATAAGAAAAATGTAAAAAGCAGAAAGTTTAAAAAATACGCTTTTTTGTTTACCCCCAAGACCCCTTGGCATAGATTCTGGAGTTTCTATTGTCATCATTTCAACAAGTGTTTACTGAGTACTTGCTATGTTCAAGACATCAAAAGGATTATGTCCACAACCTCAGTCTGCCAGAGGAGATAAGAAAGTGCATAACCACTGTTTTGCAAAGTATGATGTGGTGAGAGTGAGAACGAAAGATACAAAGTGCCAGAACTTCCGAAGATGGAGAGGAAACTGGCAGCTCCCTGCTCTCAGTCAGCGTGATTCAAGTTTATCCACAGCTTCCAAAAACTCAGAATTAGATTTCCATAATTAGCGTATTTCCACATTTCAGGCATGTGATGGGTCACAGGGCGCCAGTGTCCCAATTTAGCCCGGTGAAATTTATTAAATAGTTGTAAGAAAATTTTTGATGAAACTATTGGAAAAGCCAAGTTCTCTCTTTCCTCTAGGTTTACTAAGCCAGTGAAGACAAACCTGGTGCTTATGGGCGCTATACCATGGCCATCCTGACCTAGACACACACACACACACACACACACACACACACACACACACACAGACACACAGACCCAAAAAAGGAGGAAGAAGGGGCGAGGGGAGGGGAGGGGAGGGGAGTTCCTGGATCTAGCTTCAGACTCTTTTGGTTGCACAAGAAAATGTATTCCTCTTTGTTCCCCCTCACATAAGCCAGTTTAAGTTGTATTTCTGTCATTCGCAATCACAAAGATCCTGGTAAATATAGCAATGATGTGTTTGACTTTAAACATATAAAATTTCAGGTTCCAGAGTGATATCTCAGTGGACTGTAACTCAGAAGGGAAGTTGTAAGCAGGGATCCATATCTGAGACTCGGCTGCATGAAAGTGATATCAAATCTCTGGGAGCGACGGAGATCCCCCAGAGAAAGGATGTGGAGGAAGATGGGAGAGAACCAAGGCAGGATAACGCATGATGATAGGAACTGAGGAAAGCAACTGGAGAAAAAAAGGAAATGGTCCTTAGTAGAGGTCAAGTAAAATAAAGATTGCCCCTGGATTGGAAACTGGGAGTTATTGGTGACCTCTGAGGTTATGATCTGTAGGGTTGTGTATCTTAAAAATAATTATAAAAGCATAACATGAATTTTATTATATTTTACTTGATTCTCCATTGGCATTTGTATCAGACTTGAGTAAGATATTATCTATCATATTCATTTTTAATATTTGTGTCTGGCACCCAGTAAGTGCTCAATAAGTGAGTGAATAAAAAAAATTGGAAGGTGCATGTGTAGAGTGTTTTTATTTATGAAGATGGATTTTGTCAAGAAAACATGCTACCTGCAATGTGTTTCAGGGTGAAATCTGAGGGTATGTTTATGACATGACAGCATCCATGATTTAAAGCTGTTGATGAGAAGTGATCAGCCGAGGTAGCCTCATAGCCCCATGATTTATGGGCCATAAATCACTCCAGAGGTGTGTTATAAACTCAGATGTCCAAAGTAAACCTCACAAAGGGATGGAAACATCTTGTCTTTATGAAAAAATAAGAGGAGACAATCAATCTTACATCATTAGGCTCTTGAATAATGACAGGTAAAAGTTGTTTCCTAGATTCACTCTCTATTGCACATTTTCCTCCTTGCTTCAGAAAAGGAAGACATTTTTGGAACAGGATGGAAAACAGGCCCAGTGATGCACGTTAGTACCCACCAAATGGCAGTGATGGCCTGGAGGGCTGCGTGGAGGATTGTACGGCTTCATGGAAGAAAGTGACGGCTCTGTTTATTAGTATTTCTTTATAGACAGGGTCTAGCTCTGTTGCCCAAGCTGGAGTGCAGTGGCATGATCATAGCTCACTGCAGCCTCTAATTCCTGGGCTCAAGCTATCCTCCTGCCCCAGACTCCCAAGTAACTAGGATGACAGGTGCATGTCACCATGGCCTGCTAATTTTTTTATTTTGGTAGAGATGGGGTCTCACTGTGTTGCTCAGACTGGTGTCAAACTTCTAGCCTCAAGTGATCTTCACGTTTTGGCCTCCCAGAGTGCTGGGATTACAGGTGTGAGCCATGGCGCCCACCTTCTGATTGATTACTGATGTTAGCCATGGACAAGGGAAGGGAGAAGGATCTCTCATTTCATTCATGTCTCTAACCTCCTCAGAGGGGCCTTTCCTGGTCACTTTATGCAAAGTTATCTTATTTTTCTTCATAACACCATGCAATGTGACATTATATCATTTATACATGTTCTATTGTCTGTCTTTTCTTCACTGGAATATAAACTCCACAAAAATTTCATTGCTGTATTCCCAGCTCCTAAAACAGAGCCTCCTCAACAAACATTTGTTGAATGAATGGTATTTATGGTCTGTATTAAGCCAAACTGGACTAAGCCAAAGCACATCTTGAGAACTCAGAGATAGCACAGCACACAGACAGTTGTACTCCTTTCAAAAATGTTAAACTGCCTTTTAGTTAAAGGTGAGGAGGGTGGAATCCTTATCACCTATGTGTACAAGTACTAACTAACATCAATTGAAAATTAAGTTTTAGGAGCAGACAGACAAGCATGACTTCTCTTTCCTCCCTTTCTCAGAGGCTGTATTTGGAACAAAACCACTGGGACCACCCACAGAGCAGGGATTTGGGAAGACATGTGTGTGTTCTATGCTGGCTCTTCTACCTTAATGGAAGAGCTGTTTAAAAGAAACAACCACAATCTCGAGAAAGAGTAAGAGCAATGAATCATAACATTGTAGTGACACTAATTTAAGATTCAAAGGGTTTGGGAGGCACAACTGTCAAACAGCAGGATGAGCGATGCCGGGCTTAGAGCCTTAGTTATGAATGAGTGAGCAAGCATTTACCAAGCAGCAGGACAGAAATACACAAAGGAAGACCTTGGTTAAGTTTGTTTCGTTGTTCAGGGTTTGGGAGCAGGGTGGAGGAGTCTCTGTACTAAGCTCCACTTGGGTCCCCCCAAACAGATTGCTCGATTTCCCTAGGGGAACCCATTGTGGAAAGAAAGGTGACACTAATTCTACTCTGGAGGAACAGGTGTTAAAGGGTGTCCAAGCTCTGGGCGAGCGGGGAGGCATCAGAGTTGGGGAAGAACAACGGACACTAAACTTCAGGGGTCAGGGCAGGGGTAGGAGCCACAAGCAAGGCCAGCAAGGGGGGCTAAAGGGGAAGATGAAAGGGATGCAGGTGTGTTGGTGCCTGCGGTGACGGTGACGAGTAACAAAGGATTATTACAGGGATAGGGAGAGGCCATAGGAAAAGGCGATTCCACGCAACGTGACTGTGGTCAGGGGGAGGGTTAAAGGATTGGTGGGTGGGAGAAGATGGACACATGTGTTTTATTTCATCACAATTTATATCTGCATAAAACTTCCAAAAAAGTGAAGGCAGTATTCAAGACTAAAAAAAAAAAAAAACTTGCAGTGCAGCTGTTAAAATAGAAATAAAAAAATTTTAAAACAGGAAGGAACGGGAAACACATTGACTCAATGCCTAGGAAAATCTGGTTATTTTTACTGGGCATTGACTTGAGCTCTGACTTTTTTAGTAGCTGAGAGAAAAAAGAGAACAATTTTAATAGCTGGCAGTCCAAGAACAGAGAACAGCAGGATTAAATGAAACTTTCCTTTTTTATTCGAAATAAAGAGAGCTGAACCCGCCTATAGGAAGAGACAGAGGACCAAGCTGAAAGGGAAGGTCCAACCTTGTGCAATGCAAAGGGGAAAATTGAGGGTGGAGGTGTCCAGGGCCACACCAGGTCTGCTGCCTGGGGCTTTTTCTCCTTCTGAAGCTGGCTCCTCATGCACCCTTATTTCTGGCCATAAAACTTTCATCTACTGTCTGTCTTCTATCTACCGGCCTAGCCGCTGGCTGCATTGTGGCTTGTAAACCTCTCTACACCCCCCTTTCTGTTAGGCTCTATACAAGCCCACCCCGGTGTTTACTCTCTGGTTTACACTGCTCGTTACTCTGGGTGAGGTCACAGATACTAGGCAAGTTTTGCCTCTCCTGTCAACATTGAAACACAAATCATGCCAGATTTCTGTCCTTAACTCCCCAACCCGTGGATGGTGGAGAGCTCTTCCATACATACTTTTACCTCTCTTTGTATCCCGTGGGTGGAACTCAATCTGCCTTCCACCCTCCCTGTCCTCTGGGAGGCCATGTGGACTCCCACATGTGTGTCCTACGGCCCAGAGGGTGCCACCTGCCGCTGAACAGTAAAGATGGGGTGTCAGGCTTTTCCTTCTCTTTAGTAGCCTCTGGAGTCACGTTGGCAAACCCTGATATGATATTACTCTCACCCCACTTTCTCATTTTACTGCAATGGTTTAGTCTGCCAACCTGTCTGCTGTCCCCCTTACTCCTCCCCAAGCACCAGAAGCCTGTGCCTATCTGCTTTCCTGCAGGTCCCCAGCACTCAGCTCAGCCAGTGCCTGGCACAAAGTGAGCATTCGAGAAACACTTCCTTTATTTACAAGAATTTACTAAGCAACTACCACGTGAGCAGCACTGCCCTAAGAACTTTGGATACATCAGTGAACGAGATAGACAGACTCCTTGTCCTTGTGGGGCTTACATTCTCATGAGTTTTGGTAAGTGAAAGAAAATAAGGAACAGTCGATTAAGAAGCAATCAGAGGGGCAGGACATTCCGGCACTGCTTCCCAAATCTGCGTGTGCCTGAGAGCCTGTCCTGGAGCGAAGCTCGATAAACACACAGCCTCTGTGCAGGGTCTCTGTCCTGTGGGTGGTCCTCAGACCACACGTGGAGAAATGCTGCCCTCAAACCTTGCCCAGGCCTCCTGGGGGGCGGCAGGGAAGCTTGAGAGGAGACTATTGACGAGCAAGCTTCACACTGAGGTAAAAAAAGGCGACCCAGGGAGCACTGAGCTATGAAACAGTTAAAAAAATAAAATAAAAGCACGTAAAGCTGTCATTTATCACAAGCAAAAAGACTCTGGCTGCTTTCTGTCCTAAACGGCCATAGGAAGTCCTGCACCGAGGCCAAAACCTGGACCACACCGCCCACCCCACTGGTATAAACACTGGACATCAGACCGGGTGTCAGGAAAAGGCCCATGTCATACTCTACTGAGCACCACGGTGTACATACCAGTTTTGGGCTCAAATCTTTTGCATTCTACTCTCACAAATATGACAGTGGGGAGAAGCAAATCTGTTTTCCTGCTGTTCACATTCTTTCCAACTTGAGGCATGTGGGTGGGTGGCCCGAAGGCACCATTTTCCGTGGGCTTTCTCTACCCCACACAACTTCCCTCTCTCACCCTCAATCCCCAAGTGTTTTTGGAAAGAACACACATTGGAAAGGAGGAGGGGGACCACTTGCCTGGGCCCTGGCCAGCCCTTGCCTCAGCATCTGACGACCACATGCCAGCACCCCTGAACTGCAGCCTGCACCAGCCAGGGAGCGTCCGAGCTCCAGAGTCCTGTGGGGTCTGTACGGTGAGAACACTGTCCCCCTCCATGCCTCTAAAGGTGGCAATGCAAGCCCTCCTGGTGGCCTGTCTTCTCTTGGTTTAGCTATCCCATGTGCTCCTTGCTTTCTTTCCTTTTTCACTTCCAAGGTTCCGTGGAGAAACTGTCTTCTCCAAAATTCATGTGTTGTCATTGTGAATCTATTCAGCAATGGGGCCTTCAAGGGGTGATTAGGCCATGAGGGCTCCTTATTCATGAATGGGATTAAGACCCTTATGAAAGAGGCTTCACTCAGCGTGGGGCTAGCTTGTCCTTTCGCCTTCCACCAGGTGAGCGTACAGAGCTACTCCCCTCCGGAGGATGTGGCCCTCCCTTGACAATCAAACCCGCTGGTGCCTTGAACTTGGACTTCCCAACTTCAGAACTATGAGAAAATAAGTTTCTGTTCTTTATTGATTATCTATCCTTGAGTATTCTGTTATAATAGCATGAATGGATTGAAACACAAGGCTTTCTCCTATGCCCTATGTAAGCCCCATTATAAAGTAAAAAACAAAAAACAAAAAAGCACAATTATCTGCTTCTTTCCTGAGGATTTTCTCCACATCTTGTAATGAAACCTGACTTCTTGCTAGGGTGTCATTTCTCCCTGCAGCCTTCTGGATCGGAGGCTGCCCATCCCCCCAAGTTATGCAAAGCACAGGACCTGGTGAGGTCCGCATTCACCAAGCCCCTCAGGGCTGCCTTGAAACCATTCTCCATCCTAGAGTAGAAGCCCCATTTTCATTGAGGTGTGCACTATCTTGCTATGTACTGGCCTGGAAAAACCCGACTCTTTATCTTCTTTGTTCTTATATATAGGCCACTGATTAAAAACAAAAGTCACCCAAATGTGCAGATTGGTGCTTCTACAAGCCCCTGCTCTCTAATGCTGCCGGCACTGTGTTTTCAGCCAGCACTGGCTAGGCGCCCCCACCTCCAGGCATCTCACCTTCCTCCCGACCCCTGTCATCTCGCCTCTCCCTCAGCTCCCCCACCCACCAATTCTCATTATTTCAGGCATTTACCAGATCTGTAGCCTGCCTTGCTGCTCTCTGAGCAGATGAGTCCCTGCTCCACCGCTGCGGCTGGAGTAGGGCCTCTGGGTCTAGCAAGAGCCAGCAGAAGTCAGGAGCCGCGTGGGACTGAACTTGGCCCCTTCTGCTTCTTGGCTGTGCAAATCTGGGAAAAAATATTTTTTCTTCTCTGTGCTTCAGCTTCCTTCTGTAAAATGGATGTGCTAACATTTATTTTGAACTGCTTTTATGAGGGTCAAATGAGTTAATATAATGCACAGGAAAATAAAAATTCTGGCATATGATACAAACTGGCATATGATACAAACTCAAATATTGTCTATCTTCATCAGTATTTCCAGGACTCCTTCGCTCCCCAGGAGTGTGGGCTTCTAAACACAGAACCCTCAGAGTGAAGGGCAGAGATGGGTCATATTTGCAGAGTACAAGAAAGCTTTATTGATTTCTGCACTTATCATGGGATCAGGCAATGTGACATCTCAAATCTGGCTCAAAGGAAATTTACAGAAAAGTTTATGTAGTTTATAACCTCCCTCCGCTGTTGCATAAACTCCTCCTCGTTCAATCCTTTTCTATCATTCTAATAATTGGTATCCCTGAATATGTTGAAGACGCATTTTTAGGAAAATGGGAATGTGTCTACCAATGCATCCTTCACCCCGATTCAGAATTATTCGCCCTCAGGGGTTTAATTTTGGCATTTTATAGCATACAGGACCTGCTCATGAGCACTGGGAAATCCAGCGGGTAGATCCAGGGGATTCTAGCTTCTCTGTCAATGCACAAGACTTAAATTCAGATTCCTTTCCCACTGCCCTGGAAATACCAATATTGGGAAAATGTATTCAGGTCACAAGAGATGATGTGCATTTTTTTTCTTTTTAAATAGAGACGTAGTCTCACGCTCTTGCATAGGCTGGATTGCAGTGGCATTATCATAGCTCACCATAACCTGAAACTCTACATTTCAAGCGATTTTCCTGCCTCTGCCTCCCAAAGCGCTGGGATTACAGGCGTGAGCCACCGCATCTGCATAGTCTCTATTCTAAAGGACAGAGGGCTGTGCTCCAAGACAGGTGTGATTTATCTGCTGCACCAGCTTCATATCTAAATTAGGATACCTAGTCTAGCTCACCTTCACCTCAAGTACATTTGTATTGTATATAAACCTACCATTGGTACACTTCATTTTTATATCAAAAGTCAGGCTTCCACTTCTATACCCCCAAATGCCCTTCACACTGAAGAGCAATAAATCCCGAATGGTGCAGGTTGGCTTCGTGGAAGACCAAAGTGATTCACACGTAGGCACAAATAACAGAGCCCAGGTGTAGCAACAGTGCTGGCCCTACCACATGCACAAGCTGGTGTCCCCACTGCACAGGACGCTGCAGGACAGAACACCTGGGGGAAAACAAAAGCTGATTCTCCCAAGAGGAGGAACACCAAGGGGGCCCAAACATCTGATACTGCAAAAGGAGTCCCTGATCTCTTCATAAAAAGCAATAAGATAAAGTAAGAATAGGAAAAAATGACTAATGGGAGAGTGTTATTTTAAAAATCCCACCTTACCACTTTTCTTTCCATGTGATCTCAAAGGTTTTGCCATTG